>PISX010000395.1:0-155154 GCA_004024625.1 Mellivora capensis
ATGTTGAATAGCAGTGGTGATAATGGACATCCCTGCCGTGTTCCTGACCTTAACGGAAAAGCTTTCAGTTTTTCTCCATTGAGAATGATATTTGCGGTGGGTTTTTCATAGATGGCTTTGATAATATTGAAGTATGTGCCCTCTATCCCAACACTTTGAAGAGTTTTGATCAGGAAGGGATGCTGTACTTTGTCAAATGTTTTTTCAGCTAGTATATTTTTTGTTAATGTTTGGTAAATCAGTTTTAAGATAGAATATATTTCTAAATGTAAAGAGAGTCACTAAATGATGCTTAGAAGGGTCACTTCATTGGGAAAATATGTCTGGATATATATTACTAAATAGTATAGCTTCAAAATATATAAAATAGGGGTGCCTGGGTGGCTCAGTGGGTTAAGCCTCTGCTTTCAGCTCAGGTCATGATCTCAGGGTCCTGGGATCGAGCCCTGTGTCGGGCTCTCTCCTCAGCAGGGAGCCTGCTTCCCCTTCTCTCTCTGCCTGCCTCCCTGCCTACTTGTGATCTCTCTCTCTGTGTCAAATAAATAAATAAAATCTTTAAAAAAAAAAAATATATATATATAATACCTGTTGACCAAAAAAAAACAAGAAGAAATTGATAAATTCATCTTCATGGTGGGTTAATTTAATACATTTTTCCCAGGAAATATTGGTTCAAACAGAGCAGAAATTCGTTAAAACTGCAGAAAATGTGAATAGCCCAGTTAACAGGCTAGCTCTCATAACCATACGTAGAATACTGTACTCACAAATGAAGATTACACTTTGTTCTCAAGCACACAGAAAACATTTTTTAAAAATGGCTTTGTCTTAAGCAATTAAGCGTGTTTTTATTTATTTATTTATTCATTCATTCATTCATTTATTTTTAAAGATTTTATTTATTTATTTATTTATTTATTTATTTATTTATTTGACAGAGATCACAAGTAGGCAGAGAGGCAGGCAGAGAGAGAGAGGAGGAAGCAGGCTCCCCACTGAGCAGAGAACCTGATTCGGGGCTCGATCCCAGGACCCTGAGATCATGCTGAGGTGAAAGCAGAGGCTTAACCCACTGAGCCACCCAGGTGCCCCAGCATATTTTTAAAAGTCACTGGTATCATACACATCATTTCTTCAATCACAGTGCAATTAAATAAGAAATAAGTGCAACAGCATATTTAACTTAAGAAAAACACAATGCATTTAAAGATTTTTCACTACCTTCTCAGATGCGTGGCCAGATGAATGGCATGAATTGGAATACACCTGATGTCATGCTTCCTATTCATGCTTGAAGGATGAGTGAGTTTGCCTACCTCCTCATGGCTGAGTTGACTTCCCTTCCACACAGAATCCAGAATGCTCCCTTACACAGCAGTTAAGGATTTCAACCCTGATACTTTCCTCACACTCTCCAAGAGTTCCCTAACTCTTTAAAATATATCCCTACTGACCTTCAGGGTGCCCACCAGAGAGCCAAGAATTGCTTGAAAGCCTTTACTATCAAGGGACAGGCTTTCTCTAGTCAAAGAAGCCCAGAGTTCCAAAGGTTAGCGGAAGAGTAGGATTCCTGGATGGAAAGACAGCTGGACCACAGGGATGGTCACCCCTAGGACCTCCACTTCCTTCTTCCTCACCACCACTCCCTCTGCTCACTGACTATAGGGGCTGACAGGACTTGCTACCACTTTGGTCTGAGTATGGTCCCCATAATTCTTTGCTTAGTGCCTCAGGCACAGCTGAAACTAGACTATACCTCTTCAACAGAAGTTTCCTGAAGGTTAGAGGACGGCTAAAGGAAGGTCTGCAGGGAGCAACACAAAGCATCAGGAAGTGGCTTGCTTTACACACTTGCCCCCAGATCCAGGCCCACCCAGGTCCTGACCTGGCACATATAGGCACCCCCACCTCAACATCTACCTTTCCAAAATCTCCACCTAAGAGGTTCTAGAAAGCAGCCATGGGCTTACTTCTTTCATTCTGCATCTCCGGTCTGAGGCCTGGCTCCTTCCCGTGATGAATCTCACTGAGGACATCACTGAGGACGTTCACTCCCTTTAGGGAGGAATATCCCCATGCCTTGCTCTGCGAACCCTAGCGTGAGAGCTGTCTGACCAGTGCGCTCCAGGGAGAGGATAAGTGTGGCATTCTTACAGAAGCCGAAGCCAGACATCTGGTGAGAGACCCGATCTGCTGTTTCTCAGGCTGCATACACAGCCTCCAGCCCTGACTTAAAACATGACATCACGCTGTGCTCTGCACTCCTCCTAGCCTTGCACGGGGTAGTTTACAATGCCTAGCTGTGTGGCTCTGGCTAGACCCCACTTTATACCCCATGCCTGTATAGCACGCGCGCACACACACACACACACACACACACCCCATTGCAAGGCTCTTAGGGTCTTGTCACTTAGGTCATTGGTTGGGGAAATACACTTTCCATCAGAGCCTTTCTTCAAGCACTGTGCAGAGAACAACACAGCCTTTTGCTGCGTGAACCTGCTAGAGCTCGGTCCCTAACCTGCCCAAGCTCTGTCCCCATCCTGCCCACAAGAGGGGCCAAGCAGACAGATCTATGCACATAGACGTCAATCCGGTATATTCTCCTGAGGCCCTCAGGAGGCCGCTGGCACAGGTCCGCTCTGTTAGTGCCAGACCGCTCTTTCCAGCCGTTCCTCTCACCTGGAACTGCCCTTCTCAGCCTTCTTGGTGCTGCTCTTCTGGTTGTTTTCTTGTTTTAGCCTTACCCAGTCTTTTGGAATTTGACTTCATCTCAGACAGAAGACCTTCGTTTAAGCCCCTGGATTCAGGCCTGCCCCTCGCCACCCCCATCCTCTTAGTGCATTGGTTATGTTTCTACCTGCTTCATCCACCTCAGTCAGCTGGACTTAGAAGCACCATGTTTCCAGGGGATGGCCTTCCAAATATTGATCACTGCACCGTAAGAAGCAACTCACATTTCATTAGGAAAGTTTAATCTATCAGCTGGAAACATAGGGCACATGTAGTTTAAATATAAGACCTATATGCAACATTTAGTTTAGCCAAACAAAACCTTCTGTGTTTAAAATCTGTTCCTTGTGTTCTAGAAGAAAACCCCTGATAACTCTTCTATAGATTTTGGAAAAGAAAAATTCCGCTTCAGGGCACCTTTCTACTTGGATACATTTCTGGGTTTGTCTCTGAAATCTTCATGATGCCTGATATTTCCAACGCCATTATTCCTATGTTCCTCTTCTATGTGAAGTCCTTTCTAATCTCGGTTTTGAAACACTGATTTTTTATTACTCTTGCAATCTCTTAATGTCAGAGGGTATTCTGACCTCAGGCAGATTCTAGGTAATCTAAGTACTTGATCTCAGACAAACCTTATTTTCGTAGTATGACCCTTGATAGTGAACTTGGGAAGAAAAAATGAGAAATTCTGTAGAACCAGTGACTCATAAGGAAGTGCATGTCTTCTCCATTCATCTGGGGCATTGATAAGTGAACAGTTTTAACTCTCCTTGTTGTATGGTCATTTTTTACTGAATCATACCTTGACTCAAAAAATCCAAGTAACTGAATAGTCATGCGAGGCCTCTGGCATGGAAGTGGGATTCTGGGATGCTTGCCAATGAGTTCCTGTTTTGAGGACACAGAATCTAAGTGGAAAGATTAAGTGGAGAGACAGCTCCACCCCTCTAAGTCTTATTCCTATGTTCCATTCAAATCTTGCTAGCCTGATTTCTGTGGGGTCTGGGCTTCGGAAATTCTCTTTTTTCATGGATGTCTCAGTGCACCTTGTTAAACCAAGTTTGGACTGTGGCCTGTTCATCTGCTTCCAGCTCTGCTGATTGGTTCCAGTTTCCTTGCTCATTAAAGCCAAGATAATCTGGCACCCACCAGTCAGGCATCCTCAAGTATCTGGCACCAAGGTAAACTTGGAAGCCGGTTCAGGAGTCTCAGTGATCCAACACATTCATTGCATGATGAGAGGGAGTTTTGGTATACCAGAGAGAGCACTGGAGTAAGAGCAGGAGAGCTGGGTTCTTGTCTCATCTTTGCCTCTACATCATGTAAGTTTGGGCCTGTCTGTGGTTTCTCTGAAATTCTCCTTCCTCAGCTATGTGAGTGTTTGGACTAGACAGTTTTTCACGTGACATCTAGTTTCAAAATTCTGAGTATATGAAAAGTCAAAGGAACAAAGCTCCTCTTATGCCTGTTGTTGCAAAAACACAACCTTGCTTTAAAGATATTAGCAGTAACTGCCTAAAGTTGCTTGAGCTACAGATGCTTCTCCACAAAAGTAGATGGTATGTCAACAAAATGGAAAAAGACACAGTCCGTATTCCAGAGGAAAGAATTAACTTCTTCATGCCTCACATTTCCCAGTCTGTAAGATGGGGATAATAATGCCCAACTTAAAATTGCTGGGAAGATTAAATGAAATAAATCCCTGGCATTTAGAACTATGCCAGATAAAAAGTAAGTGTTCAGTGAAAGGTATTATTAATATAAAATGGAAAGATTAAAATTGAGATGGAATTTTAGTAAGGTAGTGCTGAGGTAATAAATATTCAGTTGCTGTTCACAAGTCAAGGTGGAAATAGATTTGAGAATCCAGAAACAGACCCATCCATATAGAGTCACGTGGTTATCAACAAAGGTGTCACTGCAGTTTAGTGGAAAAAAGGATGCTGGATCAATTGGGTATCCATATGGGAAAAAAAAATGAAATTTGATTCCTACATCATACCTTCTATAAAAGACAATTCTACGTGGCTTATAGATCTAAGTGTGAAAGGTAAAACATATATTTTTAGAAGATAATATAGAATAATAACCTCATGACTCTGGGATAGGCAAAGATTACTTCAGTGGGACACAGAAAGCATTAACCTTAAAGGAAAAGGGTGATAAATTAGCTTTCATTAAATTTAAGAACTTCAGTTTAACAAAAGATACCATTAAAATAATGAAAAAGCAAGCCATAGGGAGAAGGCATTTATGATAATCTTTGGCCAGCAAAGGACTCCTACTGAGAATATATGAAGAGTCGAACAGGCACTTTCTAAAAAAAATACTCGATTTATAAATATTCAAACTAGTGAGATAAGCAGGATTCTAAATTGTACAGCATGGTGTTAATTTTGTAATAAACATTTGTTTATGTATAGAACATGAACAAAAAAGGAATATACCAAAATGTTAACAATAGGTGTGTTGGGGGAGGGGGTAATTTTAATTTTAAAAAGAATTGTTTTCTGTTATCTCTAAAACTTTGTATTTTTGCAAAATATAAATATAGAGGCTATAAAATGGGCATATACTACTCTTATACTGGTAAGAAAAGATGAAAATTAAAGAGGATTTAGAATATCATTTGATAAAAATGTCAAATACATATCCAGATGTATATGTAATAATTTTAAAAAGCACAGGAAAAGTGCTTAATATCATTAATCCACAGGGAGAATGGAAATCGAAACCAGAATGAGTTACTACAGTGTTCTTAATAGCTAAAAATTTTTAAAAGCTGACAGTACCACCTCCAGTTTCTGCCAACTCCCTTCTCCTCTCCATCTCTCCATGTCCTCCACTGTGGACTCTGAGGAGCTAACTGAGGGTTTTGGAGGGGAGTGGGGTAGGAGGTTGAGTGAGCCCAGTGGTGGGTGTTGTGGAGGGCACGTATTTCATGGAGCACTAGGTGTGGTGCATAAACAGTGAATTCTGGAACACTGAAAAGAAATTTTAAAAATAAATAAAAATTGGGGAAAAAAAGCTGACAATACCAAGAATAGCTAAAAATTTGTAAAAACTGACAATACTAATTGTTAGTGGGGGGTGTGAAGCAATTAGAACTCTCACCACTTTGGAAAACAGTTGTACAGTATGTAATAGAACTGAATAGATCCACACTTATGACCTAGCGGTTTCATTCTTAGACATATACGCAACAGAAACAAGTACATAGGGACAAGAATATTCGTGGAAGCATCATTCACAAGAGCTAGACGTTGATAACAGCCCAGTATCTGTCGACAGTAAAATGGATAAATTGTGGTTTACTCTTACAACGGAGTAGGGAGCAGTGGTGGTACTGAGCAAATTCAAAACATAACATGGATGAGTCTCCATGTGGAGTGAAAGAAGGCAGATACCCTCCCATACACACAGAATGTACATACTGAATGGATTCATTTGTGTAAATGCAAATCAGGCAGAACTGATCTATGATTATAGATTGCAGAGGTCAGAAAAGGAATTATCTTTGGTGGGTAAAGACTGAGTGGAAGGCACAAAAGAAACTCCTGGAATTCTGGTTATGTTCTATTTCTTGAACTGGGGAGTGATTACCTAAGTGTATTCACTTTGTAAAAATTCATTGAGCTGCACACTTGTAGTTTATGTACTTTATGTGTTTTATGCCTCAATAAAAAGTTTATTTTAGGAGTGCCTGGCTGGCTCAGTCAGTAAAGTATGCAACTCTTGATCTTGAGTTCAAGCCTCACGTTGGGTATAGAGATTACTTTTAAAAAATCTTTTTTAAAAAGTTTATTTTAAGAAGTGAAGGGGCACACAAAAAAGTGGAAACAACCCAAATGTCTGTCAACTCATGAATACTAAAATAAATGTGGTATTTCCATACAGTGGAATATTATTCAGTCATAAAAAGAAATGGAAGACTGACACATGCTATAACAGAAAGACCTGGAAAACATTGTTAGGTTAAAAAAAAAAAACCAATCACAAAAGACCACATACTATATCATTCCATGTACATGAGATTTCCAGAATACCCACATCTATAGAGACAGAGTAGATTAGTGGTGGCCTAGGGCTGGGAAGTTTGGGGAGAGGTAGGAAGTGGCTGAAAACAGATGTGTGGTTTCTTTTGGGGGTGATGAAATGTTCTAAAATGGGTGGTGGTGGGGCACCTGCGTGGCTCAGCTAGTTAAACATCTGCCTTTAGCTCAGATCATGATTCCAGGGCCCTGGGATTGAGTTCCGCATCCGACTCCCTGCTCAGCAGGGAGTCTCCTTCTCCCTCTCTCTCTGCTCCTTTCCCCTGCTCATGCTGTCTCTCTTTCTCTCTCAAAAATAAATAAATAAAATCTTAAAAAAGAAAAAAAGTAAAAATACAGCAAAATTGATGATGGTGATAGTGGCCTAACTGTGCATATACTATACTGCACACTTTGCATGAGTGAATGGCATATATGTGAATTCGATCTCGGTAGAGCTGCTAGGGAACAAGAAATCAAGGGGACTGATCATCATGGGATGATTAAGACTCCCCAGGAAATGGCCGCACCTCACTGCCCTGCAGTACAATAGTTACAAACACTGATGGTCAAGTCCAACAGTGTTCTAATGCAGGCTCCAGTGTCACTGGGCGACATCAAGCAAGTCATCTAACC
Organism: Mellivora capensis; assembly: GCA_004024625.1. Taxonomy (NCBI): domain Eukaryota; kingdom Metazoa; phylum Chordata; class Mammalia; order Carnivora; family Mustelidae; genus Mellivora; species Mellivora capensis. The sequence continues at coordinate 7,404 of PISX010000395.1, forward strand.
TCTGAGCCTGAATGTCTTCACCTATAAAACCTGAAAATTAATAGTACCTACCCGTTAGAATTTTTGTGCAGTAGATTCCTTTAATCAAGAAACATGTGAATATTTTATGTGCCAGGTCCAATCAATGGTTAATTGTGGTTGTAATTAGCCAGGAGGTTTTGCATCTGAGCAGTGTTCACTCCATTTTGGTGACACAAGTGACAAGTAAATTTGAGAGTACGTCCTGAGGAAAGGATACTTTTGCCCCACTCTACCACATCAGCATCTATTGCAAAATACAAAAGATATATTCATATTAAGAACCCTAAGTTATTAATATTGAATTATATCCTGCTATTAAGGAAAGGAAATACATAATACATTTGTAGAGGATTTCCATCCAGAAGTATTAAAACCATTAAGGGTTGATAATTAAAGCATTGGCATTCAGTTACTTGGAAACTTTAGCAATTCAAAATACTTTATATGGAAACTAAATTAAAACTATAATTGATATATGGATAGTCATAAATAGAAAGTGACCACTGGTTGCAGGTTTCTTAATTTCAGTGAATATTTACTGTCACCATAAAGGAGTCACTTTTGGCTATGTTGAAAATCATACTGTCTTCTACGTATCTGTCTTAAAGTGTGTGTTCTGCAAAGTAAATGTATGATCCTTTAAAAACTGGTACAGTGAGAGTGCTTGTAGCATTATAGGGGTTAAGAAAGAAGCAATTACAAATTAGTCAGGTACCTGATACTAAGATGCAGATCCCATAAAGTAATAATCAAGGGCTTAGGCTTGGGAGCCAGACCTTGATGCAAGGTGTCTGACCTCCCTGGGCCTGTTTCCTCATCTGTAGTAAGAGATCTGCCTCACAACCTTGTGAGGATTAAATGAGTTAGTATAAACACAGGAAACAGTGTGCTATTGTTGGGGGACAACCAGGAAGGTGAATCCCTAGCATAAGCTCATAAGCATGCATAAATGACTTACATAATTTCTAGTTAACTTGGGGAATTAGAAAATGGTTTCTCCTTTGTGCAAAAGAGATTAATTAGTGAAACTGAGTAATTAGGGCCAAAAAAAAGAGCGAGTTTGGTATGGCAAAAAATAACAAACTAAAACAACTTCTCCAGAATGTGAGAAAACCCATTAAGGCGTTTTGTTACAGGACAGAAACCTTTTGAAAACTATTGCCTCTCCATATTCAAGGTAAATGAGAAAGCTGCTTTGATTTCGGCTGAAAGGAAGGCTGAGATCAGGTTAAGCTGTTGTTGGGAGCAGTTGCGTTTAGCGAACAGGCATTTAAATACACCGAGATGCTTAGATTTCTTTACGGATTGCGTGGAGCACTGGGCGTTTTACGCAAACACTGAATCATGGAACACTACATCAGAAACTAATGATGGACTACATGGTGACTGTTGTAACACAATAAAATTTAAAAAAAAACTTGTTGAAAATGGCACACCTCTTTTAAATTTGTCTATTAGAGACTAGTAACTATATTTTATAGAGAGGCTTTTTAAAAATAGAAAAACCCACAGAGGGATGTGAAAGTATGCTGAAGTCTGGTTTTCAAACCTGTGTCTTGGGAAATGATCTGGTGGGATCACACACGCATTCCCTGCACGCCACAAGCGGGAGCAAGGGTGGGTTCCCAGGGCTAGCCTCACATGCGGGACCTGGAAAGTGATGACAGAAGCCACAGGCTGCGGCTGTAAACTGGAGTCACATTTCCGGTGGGAAAAATAGTTGTTTCTTATGTAGAAGGAACACGCCTGCCTGTACTGCTTCATTTACTGAGCTCACCTTTAATCGAAGTGGCCTGTAAAGTGCTTTCTTCACCCTTGTTCGCCAGGAGATGGGTCAGGTGAGCTGCCACGGCTCACTGCCCCTGCCCAGGCCAGCCAGTGCTGCTTTCTCTCACTGTGTGGTGGGGAATCAGGGAACGGGATGGGACAGAGCAATGACAGAGCATGTTGTGGGTGTGTTTGATTGAAAGAGAGAGAGAAAGGAAGGAAGGAAGGAAGAGAGGGAGGGAGGGAGGGAAAGAAAAGGAAAGGAAAGAAATGAAAAAAGAAAGAAAGAAAGACTGTTAAACAATCTATTTATGATAGAAATGCTCGAATTTACTCATAATTCTACCACTCAGAGAAAACCATTGTTACCATCCTAATACATTTCTTTCCAGCCATTTTTAAGCCGGGTTTGCATTTTTTATTTTATACTTTTTATCTTTATTGCTTTTCCAGCTTTTGAAAGCTGGAAACATTACAAATGTGTATGATGTAGAAAAGAACAGTCCCCATATCCTCGGCCTCCAGAAATCATCACTGGGGACATCTTAATTCTGCTCAGGCAGTAACCCTCTCCTGCCTCTGTTGGCTTGTCCTTCTTTGAAAATTTGTAGCTAGTTTTTACTTAACCAGGTTTTTCCCTTTTAAACTTTTTTCTTTCCTTGGCTTCAGTCCCTGCAAACATTTTTTTTTAAATTTTTGGATAGAGAATTTTGAACATGTATAGAAGTAGACAGAATAGTATAATAAAACTCCTTGTTCCCACCACCCAACCTGGCAAACTTGAAACCATGACCAATTTACCCCAACCACCCCCCACCCCCCCCACCTCTACTTCCACCCTTAATTATTTGAACCTGCAAACTTTGAAACTACCTTCAGAGGTCCTTCTTAGCACCTCTGACTTCACTCTCCTTTGGCATTAAGGAAAAGACCAAATGCCTGTCCTCCTGTGCTCAAGAGCTTTGCACGAGCCTGAGCTCCACACAGTGTCCCAGGTCTGACCGGCTGCCATGGGCTTTCCCCACTCACTCCTGAAACGCCTGGAAATTCCCAGACTTTGGGTGTGCCAGCCTCACTTGTTCAGCTCCGCATTCTCTTTCCTGTTAATGAAGTAGGCCATTGCTCAAATCATTTGGAAGGGGAAAAGTGGAATTTACTACCTGGGTGTTCCTCTTCCATGCTGTTCATATAAATTTAAACTTAGATTCCTGAGAATTAGATTGAACATGACAAAAATTGCTGTGTGGGCAGTTGAGTTGAGTACTTGCAGATTGATAGAGCCCTTCGTAATAATGAAGGAAAAAGGTTCTCTAAGCTGCTTTAGTTCCAGAAGGTGAGCTCATCAGTCAAGGAGCTTGCAACAAAAGGTCCTCATTAACCCTTTGCTGGATGGCAAAAGGAAAATTAAAAGAGACAGGGTACAGACTCTTCAAATACTGGCCTTTGGGAGGGTGTGAGAAATCCTCTTGTACAACCCCCTCCTCATGCATGGGTGCCTTGCATTGCATTCAGATTTCCTTGTCCCAGAATTTTTTCCCTTAGACTCCTTTCAAGTTTGTGAAATATCTTCAGACCGTTGCCGCATCATGGCCATGGAGTACTGCCATGGCTTGCTGTGCCAGTGGTCAGCTTTTGTGTTACAAAACCAGATACCACACAGAACTGGAACACGTCAGAGTTTGAGTTGTCTCTCTTACCCAATCAGTGTTTCCACCAAAGCGAGAGGGAATTTGCTTACCCCCACTAAAAGACGGAGTTTACTGTGTGGCTACAAGGTGATCCAAGCCCAATTGTTCCTCAGCTGTGACTCTGTCATGCCTGAAATGCCAGGGGCCAAACTAAGGCCAGGCCCGCACCCTGGCTGGCTGGGCTGCTCTGAAGGAGGCCCTTCACTATTGGGCAAGTCTGGACAGCAGACGCGGTCCCTTTCTCTCCGTTCTCTCCATTGGATTCCCCTTCCTGAGCTTTCAAGAACACGGTTTTCTATCTCTTAAGGCTCACGTTGTTAGGAAGACTGGTCACAAGGTCAAGAGGGTGATCCAAGCACGAACCTCATTTTCTCGTCACATAGGCTGGCCTCTCGTCACAGAGGCCAGTCTGTGAGACGGGAAACCCAGTGTCTGTGGCGTCTGTCACTGTGTCTCCTTGGCTAGGCTTTTCATAATCTACATTTGTCTACCAAATGTAACGTATTATTTCCCTGAAGGTGGCTTGAATTTGTTTGCCCGGAAACACCATTCCTAAGAGAATGTGTTCTTCTTTGCTCCTTCTTTTCAGTTCAGCACGACCTGAGCCCGCATTCGCTGGAACACGATGGGCAGAACGAAGAGGTGATAAAATGAGAAAGTGAAGGTGGTACATTCGCTTCTCTGCTCACAGTTCTCTAGTAGTTTCCCACTGGCCTTGAGATAAAATCTAAGTGCTTCATCCTGGCCCAGCAGGCCTCTCTCATCGGGGTCCCAGCTACCTCACTAGCCTCCTAGGTTCCAGGACTCCCCTTCTTTCTATACCTTCAGTGCAGCCAACTTGCTCCCACCTTTGACCCTTTGCTCTGGTGAATCTGTGCTCCTCCCTCCCCATGTCATCATGTGAGGAGGTCCTTTTTAGACAGGTCTCCATTTGTTTCCTCAGAGAGAACTTTCTTAACTAAATCTAAGGTGGACCCCGGGCATTCTCATCACCTCAGCCTGTTTTACTTCCTTCAGAGTCCATTTCACTTTCCTGAGTGATCTTACCATTTATTTGCTTGCTCCTTGTCTTTCTCCCCCCACTAGAACATACTCCCCCACAAGAGAAGGGATCTTTTCAATCTTGTTTGCTTCTTTGTCCCCAATAGCCTGGAAAAGTGCCTGCCATTTGGTAGGAGCATAATAAGTGTTTGTTGAATGGCTACGTTTGGGGAAGGATGTGGAGGATTATGAGGTGACTCAAAGCCAAGCCAATACGGTAATTTAGCCCAAAGGAGAGGAGCTCTGGGAGGCACGTGCTGTCTAAATATTTCAAAGCTGGTTCCAACCCAAAAGCAGAGCCCAGCCCTGCTAGAAGAGACCTGCCCTTGCACTCATTTCTCCTAGCCACGTTGCTGTCCTCAGAAGAGTTGGGTTTGTTCTGGGCAGCCCCATGGGGTAGAACTGGGCCAAAAAGTGGAAGCCGTAGGAAGACATATTTTGGTTATCTGAGAATGGACTGGACTACGCTGAGAAGTGGTGATTCCTAAGTCACCTGAGGTGTGCAAACATAGATCGGTCTCACTCTGGGAAGACCTGGTGTGGGGAGGACTCTGCACCATTAGACCAGGCAGCACTGACAACCCCTTTCATCCCAGAGTGGCAACGAGTCAGCCTTGTGTTTTGGTTATTTTCTTATTTGTTCAAGAAACCTCAGACACTTGACTATGTGCTCGGCCCTTTCCCTGCCCTTTGTGCGGATGACAGAGGATGGTGGAGATACCTTGTGACCTTAGCCCTGTGAGCGGGGCTGGCTGGGCGGTGGTGCAGGGAGAGTGTCAGATGCTGGGGGAAGACACAGAGGATGTTCTGGGTCATCAGGGAAAGCCTGCCAGAGGGAGTGGGCTTTATGCAGTGGTCTGCAGGGCCAGCAGGAGGTGTCGAGAAGAGAAACAGGGTGACAGGAAGGCTTGTATTTTGGAAAGAGCATTATCTTCATTGTGGAAAATGGGCTTGAGAAATGTCAGGGAGAACAACATGGAAGTTGTTAGATCTTCAAAGAAACAATGGTGGCCCTGGCACAGTGGGGATGGCAGGAAGAGGAGAGACGGGCAGATTTGGGAGATCAAGTTCAGAGTGATTGGTCAACAGAGGCTGAGACAGGCCTAGTTTCTTTTAGGTTCAGATAGTGATGGTGCCCCTTTTGCTTTAGTGAAGGTGCTCCCACTTCCTGGGGTGGAGAGCATAGGAAGAGACATGGTTTTGCTGGAGGTAGGAACTTTCAGAGGCGTGAGTGTGAGGTACCTGGGGGACAGTTGAGGGGCATGTCAGTCTGGAGCTCAGAGAAGTCTAGACTGGTGGCACAGAATTAAGGAGACCAAAGAACAGAGATGATGCTTGAACTCCTGGGAGGGCGTGAGACAATCCAGGGAGAGAGTAGGACTGCCAGAGAAGGAAGCTCAGAGCCGAGTTTGGAGGCACTCCAACAGGTAAGGGACAGGAGAGGAAGAGGAGCCTGGGAAGGAGGAGTCACACTGTCAGACATGCTCAAGCGAGGAAAGTGTGTGTCAAGGAGGAAGAAATTACTAGGCCTCAGATGCCCTGTAAGGTCAGGTCAAGTCAGGCCTAAAAAGGTTTGGATTTAGTGACCCAGACTGAAGCAGCCATTTATGCTGGTGAGGTGCATTTGGCAGTATTGTTCCCTGAAATTCTGGGTTAAAAGCAGCGAGCGTCCTTCTGGGTCAAGAAGAGCCCATTACCACTGTCAGGTCTCAGCAGTGAGTAAAAGTGAATTCAAGTGATCCAAGTCTGGCCGGCCTGGTGGCACTCCTCACTCCTCGGAGGGGTGGCCTGGGATGTCCCCGCCTGCACCATGGTGCCGCCATTTCAGGTGTTGAGGACAGTCCCGCTGCTGCCCACTGAGGAGGACTGATGGCTGAGGAAGGCAGCTAGACACTTAGACAGCGGCAGTTGGACCCTGAGGCCTCACAATTAAGTAGACCCAGAGCTGATGACTTAGAGTTGCTGGACCACCAGGCTGCGAGTGGCAAAGGGGAACAGCCATGGGAACTGGGAGAGACTGCAGGGACAGGGATGTGGCTGGGGACAAGGCTGGGACAGGTCACCAACAGGATTTCTGAATCCCTGGCCATGAATGGCTTCTGTTGAGGGTCCCTGGAGATAGGGAGCGATTTTGAGCTATGAGCCACTGAGGTGAAAAATTGACTTGTTTCATCTTGTCTTGGAGTGAGTGGGGTATGGATAACAAAAGAAGCAAAGACTCTGAATTGGACCCGGGTTTGCATCCAGGAGTGATTACTTCCTAGGCAGGTAACCTTGGACAAGTGACTTGGAACCTCTCTGAGTCTCAGATGATTCATCGGTGAAATTCAGTGTATGCGCCCGTGTCAGAATGAGATGAACATCTGTGGAGCCCCAGGCACGAGGAAGACAGTAAATCAGCAGCCCCTGCTGCCATCCGTATTGTTATTTTCATGATCGTCATGGTCAGCATTGTGTCCGAGTAACGGCTACTGATTACAAAGCACTTTCACATGTTCCCACTGAAGTGACAAGAGCGCTTCAGAAGTAGAGCAAGTGGCTTCAGGTCGTGAGCACCCCACCCTGGACGATGCGTCAGGGGCCACCTGGCAGGGACACTGTTGGAAAGGGGCTAAACTGGCTGGGAGGCTGGCTTAGACAAGGTGGTTTTTAAGCCGCTGCTTTCGTTTCTATTTGTGTTTTCCTTGGATGCAGCAGCTCTGATGTCCTCTCAGGTTCATTCCAAGGAGCATTTGTATTCATTTAAGTTTGTGGGCACTGAGCAAAGGCAAGCCAGCCATGGCCGGCCTCGGGGACTGTGCCTCCCTCTGCCTCCCCAGCTTTCCCGAACTTTCAGGGCTTACCTTAGCCCCGGTCAGTCGATGAAAACTTTTTCATGTACAAAAAATTTTTTTTAAAGAATCCTTTTATAGGGAAGACAGTATTTTTTTAAAACATCAAGTTGGTCCTAAGTGTCTTGGCAGCAGATACTACAGAACATTTGGATTTATATTTTCTCTTTCATAGAATAAAACCTTCAGTGCCACTACCTCAAGAGTTCTGCAAGTTCACATTATGTAAATACATGTAATAAAATATTTACTTAGGGTTTCCACAAAAGAAGGTCCAAAGGGGAGAATAAGAGAGCTGCTCTTTGCTGGTCTTAGAGGCTCTGCTGGGAATTCTGAGTGAAATTTAAGCCTCTGAAATGTGTTTTGATTGGCCTCCTTCATGTTTTATCTCCTGTAATGAACTCTTTGTCAGTTTGTCAATTTTGACTAAGGACAGAAAGTTCATGTGTAGTAACAACACACAGACCGAATTTAAAATTATGGTTTATATCATGATGTAATAATCCTCTCTTTTCCTTCAGTCAATATTTACCTGTTAGGCTAATACATTATAATTCTGACTTCAAAAGAAGACACTTTATTTTACCTTCCCCAAGTGTTGGTTTTAGATACTTGTAATATCAAAATTGGAAGCTGAGCTGTCTGAGACTCTTGGCCACTTCCTCTTAGGGTTGAGTTCCTCGATCATCGCAGGGCAGGTGTCCCTGCCCCTAGTGACCCAACAGCTGTGTGGCTCTCAGAGTGAGGCGGCTGAACTCTAAGCCACACTGGTCTCTCTCTGCTTTCCCGACACCCCTCTCGTCTGTGGGAAGTGGGTCTATCATATCATCCCACAGCCACTGAGATCTCTTAGACTCGGACTTTGGTTTTCCCCAGTGCATTCATGTCATAGGACTAGGCAGAAAAAAAAACCCAACGATTGCCCTGTAGGGAAGGTAGTCCCTATAGATGAGGAATGGGGAATCTTAAATTCTGTTCTGTCCCTGAACCCCTTATTTTAACTACCCCATGCTTAAACTATTTTCCATTTTAAAAAAACAAGGAAGAAGGGTCCCCCAGAGAATAAGAAATAGGAGGATAATAAATGGCTACGAAATTTGCAGATAAAATGTGTGATACTTTCGGACTACTCATCTAGGCAGCCAGGAGCAAGTGGTGATGTGCTCTTCTGAGTCAACTTGGGTATCAGTCAGAACTCTTCCTGGAAGTTGTAACTGAAAGGGAACTGATTGATTCGTGAACTGCCAAGTCCATAGGTAAACTGGTTTCAAGTTCACCTGGATCCTGGAGTTCAAATGAGGCCATCATGATTCTCCCCTTATTGCCTAGACCTATTATTTTTCATATTGGCATGATCGTGTGGCAAAGATGTTTCCCTGGCAGCTCCACGCTTATGGCAGTCCTTACTGTCCAGGGTCCTAGCAGAGATCCCTTTCCCTGAAGTTACTATGAACAAGGATAGGGTACAGTGGAATTACATCAAGCATATATTTAAAGATTTTATTTAGTTATTTTAGAGAGGGAGAGTGCATGCACGTGAGTGGGGGAAGGAGCAGAGGAGTGGGGGAGGAAGAGGAAGAGTGAGGGAGAGAGAATCTGAAGCTGACTCCATGCTCAATGTGGAGCCCAACGCGGGGCTCCATCTCATGACGAGACCATAACCCAAGCTGAAACCAAGGTTTAGATGCTCAATCAGCTGAACCATCCAAGCACCCAAGCATATATTTAAAGTTGAGCAAATTCACCTTTGTGTTGGTATCGTCAGTGTGCTTCCGTCTGCCCATGACGCGCTCGTCATACTGTACCCCTACTTTACATGTGTACTCTTTTTTGTATTCCGTCCACTCTGTCCATTCTCATATATATATGTAAGTGTGTATGTGCATTTGTGTGTAATCACAAATGCTGTATTTGAGATCTGGTTTGTGGGATGTTCAAGAATAAATCTAAATTTATAACTTAACCATCCCCTCAACCCCACTTTAAGTGTAATTCTACCAGCCTACATCGTCTGCCCATATCTCTGGCAGAACTGGTAGGCAGGCCCACTCCACCAGAAAGGGACAGGGCAATTCTATAAGGGAAAAAAGTAGGTCTTCTACCAGACAGGAAAATACAACAGGCAGACAAGCCTGTTGTTAATTCATTCAACTCAACAGGTATTTCTTGAGTGCCTACTTTGTCAGACATTCTTCTAGGTACTGGGCCTAGACCAGTGACCTTTACACAGAAGGTTCTGCCTTGCCGGAGCTTACATTGTAGGGAGAGAGGCAGACAGTAAATTTAAATTTGTAAGCCAATAAAGATACACTGTGATATCTGGCAGAGATGAGTGCTCTGAGGAAAAGACCATGGTAATCATCTTCATTCATGGATTAGGTGCTTTGACTGTGGAGGTAGAAGAAACAGAGGGCAGAAAATCCCTTCTGGTTCCCAGATTCTCTTTGAATTGATCCTTGTATGGTAAGAAGGATTTTGATAGGCAGGTCCCATGGCGATGATCCCAAACATAAGAAAAAAACCATGAGCCAAGCAAATATGTCAGTGGGATGAGATAAGCTGTGTTCTGGGAGCGGAAGGAGGTTTCCCATGATGGCTGCATGCAGACATGTGGTGGGGGGTGCGGCACTGAAGGCTGGCGAGGCAGGTTGGGGGGAGACCAAGCAAGGACATGGCTTAAAGACAGGGGAGTGGCATCACCAGATCCCTGACTGAGAAGATTCCAGGGCTAGGTAAGAAGGGGCAGAATCAAGGCAGGAAGGCCAGGTGCAGGGCTCGACATAAAAGACTGTGCTCAGAATGGACAGAGTCCTTAGAGGCAGAGTCTGCAGGATTCAGGGACTTACTCCTTTCTAGTGCCCTGAAAGGGCCCCTTTGCCAGCCAGAATGAGCCTGCTTTGGCAAGTCCGCTGATGTTTACAAACACGAGAGGCCTTTAGAAATGGGAAACATCTTGCGAAGATGGTTAATGTTGTGTCTTGAGGATAAAAATCTCACCATCTGCTAGGATACAGTAAGGAAAGTAACCATGTGAATCCCCGGGAAGACTGGAGACGGTGACCCGCGCTTTGAGGCCCGTGGCCTCCAACTGTGCCACACAGTCCCAGGAGGGATTCCCAGGAGGGATGACCTTGCCTTCCACACCACACTGATCAGCCTCTTTCTGCATTTACAGGCAACTTTGAAGTGGGGGTTCACATCGCAGACGTCAGTTACTTTGTTCCCGAGGGATCCCCCCTGGATAAAGTGGCTGCTGAGAGAGCTACAAGTGTCTATTTGGTTCAGAAGGTAAGTATCCGTTTCCAGTTTCTGGAATTGAAGGACAGCCTGTTTGGTCTGCTTCCATTGTTTCTCTTTTCTTACAAAACAAAACAAAACAAAACAAAAGTCATGAGGAACAGCAACCTTGTCTGAACATCTTTTCTCACATCCAATGAGATCTTTAAAAAACAGGTTTTTTCTCCCTATAATGTGAGATCCAGCAAGTGTTGGCCCTCGGTGGTTGCATGTTTTCCTTGTATATTCAAGAGGAACCATATCATGGCAAGACCCGGGGACCCGTCTCAGGTTTCAGACTGGCCCTGCCACCTGAGTAAGTCAGACCAGGTGTTCGTGTTCAGAAAGAAATGAAGAACAGTAACAGCCTTCAAAATATTGTTCCGAAGCCGGGCTCAGCCGACTCAGCCCATGCCAGCCACAGTTTTTATGACGTATTTTTGCAATGCAGCCACGTGCTATACTGTGGCATTTTAATGTCTGTGGCATTGTCACACTACAACAGAATGGGATGAAATGCCTTTTTTCTTTAATGTTTTATTTTTTTGACAGAGAGAGAGAGATCACAAGTAGGCAGAGAGGCAGGCAGGGGAGGTGGAGTGGGGGAAGCAGGCTCCCCGCCAAGCAGGGAGCCCGATGTGGGGCTTGATCCCAGGACCCCGAGATTATGACCTGAGCTGAAGGCAGAGGCTTAACCCACTGAGCCACCCAGGTGCCACCAAAATGCCTTTTGAGAAAAAAACGTTTCCACCCCTGCTGGAATCAGCTCCTGCCTTGCCCTTTCTCAGGGATAAGAAAGGATTCCATCAGAGAAGATCTACAGATGACAAATACGCATGCGAAAAGATGGTCCACATCATACGTTACCAGGGAAATGTAAATTAAAATACCAGTGTGATCCCACCCAACAAAACAGGCACTATTCACTACTCATCAAAGGTAGCTCGAACGAGTGAGTCATGTGGACTCAAGTGGAGTCAAGTGTAGGGGGATTGCCCGTGATTCTGCATCTGGGTCCTGATTACCTGAGCTTTCACTTAGTGAAAGGGAATAGACTTTTCCTTTATGACTTGTGCACTAGTATGTGTGTTTTTTGTACTTAAATAAAAGTGTTTTCATTTTGAAAGCCTTTTGGGTGTTGACTTTCCCTCCACTCGGGCTCCTTTTATAAAGGTATAGGTCCCTGGCCTATGCAGACAAAGGAACCACTCCAAAGCCAGGCCCCTTACTCATAGCTTGGCTCTCCCATCATACATTGTTTACACTTAATATTACCTCAGATTGAAGATATCCCATCCATACCTCTTGCCCCAAAATGGAGTTAACCTACTCTGGCCTTTGCCTGGCCCAAGGCCTCTGAGGGAAGGAAGATCAGGCTCCAAAATCCCCTATCCACCAAACTATGATGTTATGATGGAAAGAAAAACAGAAGTGGCAATCTCGAAGACTTTTAAGACCACAGAAAGTGAATAAACGTGAGTTGCTGTCCCCACGTAGAAAAGTTTAATAACTCTGTTCTTCAGATTCACATATTTAAGAATTCTGGACACAATTAGAGGTTCTTCTAAGCAGGTTATTTTCTCTTACCTAGCTCTTGCATTCTCCTTTTATAACCAGGAATTATGTTTCAAAATCAGAAAATGGGGGCACCTGGGTGGCTCAGTGGGTTAAAGCCTCTGCCTTCGGCTCAGGTCATGATCCCAGGATCCTGGGATCGAGCCCCACATTGGGCTCTCTGCTCGGCAGGGAGCCTGCTTCCCCTCTCTCTCTGCCTGCCTCTCTGCCTACTTGTGATCTCTGTCTGTCAGATAAATAAATAAAATCTTAAAAAAAAATCAGAAAATGGAAAAATAAAATGGGGTTAAATAACAAAGCACATTTTCTTTCTTCTACTTTGTGTTCGTGATTGTTGCAGTTCTAGGACTTCTCAGGGCTGCAGAGTTGGGGCTCTGCTCCTGAGCTCTGAAAGTGTGGAGCTGGATGGAGGAAGGGCCCGTGTGCCCCGGAGTGGCTGCGGGCTCCTGCTGCCCGGCTCGGCCCCCACTTTGGCAGGAGCAAGTGGCACCAGCCCGCAACCTTGGACAGCAGCAGCTGTGCATTCTGGTTCCTTTGAACCACTGCTCTGACCTTTCTTCCTACTCATTTTTGTAAAAAGAACTGTGTCCAGGAACTTTTCTGCTGTTTTCACTTTACTTTGCCTATAAAGGTCTTCTTAAAAGCTGGATGAGCTGCTTACCTCTTCCTCCAGATTCTCTGCTTTCTCATTTGGCAGAATCATCTCTCCCAGCTTTATCAGATGGAAGGAGGGGTGTGTGCGTTGGGGATGGGGAGCCGGTTGGTTTCCCACCTTAGAGGGAATGTGGCACCAATTTGTTTTCATTCAGTGGTACTGACTTATAAGTAGCTGATACCGGAATTACAGTCTAAGCTTGATTTGGGGAATTATCCCACAGATCAGAACTACACAATAAAACTGATATTGGGTCCAAATTTCATTTTGCTGTCTTTAAAATGAAATTCTTTTTTGGGATTTTACTCCCAGTAATAAGTATTTGGTTATTTTCATTATCCATAGAGTATACTCAGGAGAAAAGATAAATTTAAATAGTGTCCATTTAAGTCCCATGAAAAGGACACACTCTTTCTTTTTGACAAAAATCAGGCATCTGTTCATTAAGGGGACAAGCGTCTACCTGAGTTTAGGCCTGTCCTTCTCAGAAACACATGACATCTACCCAGTTAAACATCTCCTGTCTTCCCCGAGAGGGAAATACAATGAAACTGTGAAATGTAAAGTAATTTTTAAAAATAAGTGAGTTAAGTTTTAAAAGTCAAAGAAACCCTAAACAGTTGAAACCTGAAGCTAAATTGTCTGCCTGTTGGCCCCAGCACCCGTGTTATTTTAGGTGTGAAACAGCTCAAATGAAAGTTCGCCCATAAATCTCTACGATATTTTATTGGTACTGCTTTATAATAGAGATCAAAGATTGGGATTGGAAGCCTGTCTTAACGTGGAGTCCAAAGAGTTTTAAGATGTTCCTTTCTGACCCCAGCAGGTTGTCAGAGTGTTGATGTTTTGTTAACGTCCAACTGTGTAGCAAAGAGTTGATCCCATTCTGAATTCATGGAAGTGTTGATATGAAAAAGAAAACTTTTTCAACAGAGATGTTGGCTAGCAAGTCAATTATCTCTTTCCTTTCAAGCTGTTTCAATGTGCGAGTGGGGAGCTAGCTGAACCTTACTGTTAAAACCCTGAAGTCCTCAGAGAAAAGGAGAAAAACTCCCTAAGTTCTCAGGCTCTGACAGCCAATGGGCTCTGAAGGCATGAGGGAGTTTGCAAGGCAGCGAAGGCCTGGGCTGGAAGGGGCAGAGGAGGAGCCTGCTGCCGCTCCTGGCTGGGTCGCTGACATCTGGCTCCCCTGAGCTTTGGAAGGCCCCCCTGTTGCTGCTAGTCCCCCCAATCCTCTTTGCACGGATGATTGATTCTTCCCCCTCTGTGGCCCTTTCCGTTGGTCACAGGGCTGTCCTGGCTAACCCGTTGCTGAACTTGGCCAGCCTGCCCGCTGTGGCTTTAGCAGATGTTTCTGTTCTCTGAGGCTAATACAAGATTTTGTAGTCTTGTTGGTACCCCCACCCAGCTGCCTTGGGCAGTGGCACATTTACCTAATGATCAGTTTCTCTCAGCTCTCCCAAGCCCTGGTCCAGAATGCTTAGAAAGTTGGTGTCCTGTCACCATGTCCCTTTTTTTCATGACCAGCTTTTAAGCCGTGCCCTGACCCAACTTTGATGCTGGCCTGAAACATGCTTAAGGAGACGAAGCTCCCTTTGAGCCCCTTTCCTTTCTTTTCCTGCTGCCTGCAGGGCCATCCGTCTTCATCTGGCTCCTCTTTGTCGAGGACCGGCTATGTGCCAGGTGGGAGGTGTGTAAAGATGGGAGAGATGCTGATCTTGCCCCAGGGAAGTCACAGCGGGTGGGCATGTAACTCACACAGTACATGGGGCCACCTGCAGTTACAGAAGTCCTCCTAAGATGAGGGAGTATTCGGGAGGAGAGAGAAGTTGCATCTGCCTGGGTTGGTGGTAGGAGAGGAGCTTCCACAAGAGCCAAGATGGCTTCACAAAGCAGTGGATTTTTGAGCAGTGTTTCCAGTTTTGAGTCAAAAATTTCTAGGTAGACATGTGAGCGAAGAGGGCATTCTAGACAGCGGCTCAAAAAAGCATGGAACATTTAAGAAACGGCATGTAGTTTGGAATGGCTGGGGTCTAAATTGCAGGAGAAGCCAAAAGATGAAGTTACAAAGAGAGGCCTAGAGTGGCAAGCTAAGGAGCGTGGACTTCATCTTGAGGACAAGCAGGGAATGGACAGGGTCTCCTTTGTCTCAAGTAGAAAATCACCGTAGCAACCATGTGGTTGAAGAACAGTGAGGCCAGAAGGAGGAAAATTGTTATCAGTACCAGGCTCCTTTCCCCAAGCCCTGGCCCCTTGAGCCTTTGAATAACCACCCCAAAATACACAGGGATTTTTGCTCACTGAATTTTAGGAGAGTTTATCAACATGCCAGTGTCCGGCTGGACCCCCAGGAGAACTAGAGCCGTAGGTGTCTTCAGCCTGGTGATAAAATGGACATCCCAATGGGGCGCCTGGGTGGCTCAGTGGGTTGGGCCTCTGCCTTTGGCTCGGGTCATGATCTCAGAGTCCTGGGATCGAACCCCGCATCAGGCTCTCTGCTCAGTGGGGGGCCTGTTTCCCCCTCTCTCTCTGCCTCTCTGTCTACTTGTGATCTCTCTCTCTGTCAAATAAATAAAATCTTAAAAAAAAAAAAATGGACATCCTGAACAAGGAGCCCCCAACTGTATCCCCTCCCTATATAGGAATCCATATCACACAACAGAGACTCAGACTAGGCAAACAGGGCAAGTTGGCTTCCCCCTGTTGTCTTTGCTTTCCCCTTGGAAATAGGGTCTGGAGGCCCTCTGCCAGCCTCTCACTGAGAGCTCTTGGCCACTGTTGACCCTTGGCGGCTGATCATGGAGGGTTCAGACTCTGCTGGAGACCTCTCCACCCCATTGAAGGTATTTGAACCCTCTCTCATTAGCAGGACAAGCAAAAACCTGACATTGCCGAATTCAGTTCATCAGCTATTAGAAAGATAAAGACCGTGTGTCCTACTGTAAATGGGATTGCAAATTATCATTGAGTGGAATAGAGTAAGAAGATGCAGAAGTCTGGAGAATAATAAGGAAATCTGACCCAGAAAAATTTCTACTCCAGAACTCTGCTGCTGGTTTAGGAGACTATTAGCATATAACCCAAGAGAGATGAGTATGTCCATACTTGAAGGTGGAGAGGAAAGAAGACTTATTTGAGAGACTTAGTTGTAAAACCTACAGAAGAACCTGGAAACTGACTGGGTATAGCAGAGGGAGGAGAGTGGAGAAATCACAAAGTAACACCCAGTTGTGTTCTGTGGGAGGAGTGTGTGTGTGTGTGCTTGTTGTTTTCTTGCTTGTTTAACTGGTAACAGGGTGCTGCTCTTTTTTTTTTTTTTTAAGATTTTATTTATTTATTTGTCAGAGAGAGAGAGAGAGAGAGAGAGCGATCGAGCACAGGCAAACAGAGTGGCAGGCAGAGGCAGAGGGAGAAGCAGGCTCCCTGCCAAGCAAGGAGCCCGATGTGGGACTAGATCCCAGGACGCTGGGATCATGACCTGAGCCGAAGGCAGCCGCCCAACCAACTGAGCCACCCAGGCGTCCCAGGGTGCTGCTCTTAACAGATATAAGAAATACACCATAGCAACAGGTGCAGGGAAGAAAATGCTGAACTTTGTGTTATTCATGCCAAGTATGCAGGGGACATCCAAAATAAGGTGTCCGGGGGCGCCGGGGGACAGGTAATAAAGGAATCTGGAGTTATAAGGAGAGGCAGGGCTGGAAATGCAGTATGGACGGGACTCATGGATCAGTGGGAGTGTAACCCCAGGAGTGAGGGAGGGACTTGAGGAGCACGTGCAGGGATAAGAAAGGGGAGTGGAGGGCAGAGGGTGAGAGCACCAGTTTAAGGAGCCAGCCGAGGAAAGGGTCCAGTAAAGACCAATCCAGTGGGAGTCTGAGAGTGTCCACTAGCTCTGCGTTCAAAAAGTACCCGTGCGCACAACCTGTAATGTTTTACCCGAGGAATGGTCATTTATGAGCCCACAGAAAGACAAAGGTTCTGTACCAACATGTTAACATTGTTTCTTCTAAAGCATGGGGCCTCGCAATTTTTACATTCTCATGTTTTGGTTTGTTATCACCTAAAATTTCTACCACAGATATGTAATTTTTGTAATTTAAAAAGGTCATTTGGAGGGGCACCCAGCTGGCTCAATTGGTAGAATGTGCGACTCTTGATCTCAGGGTTGTAAGTTTGAGCCCCATGTTGGGTGTAGAGATAGCTTTAAAAATAAATAGATAAAAATAAATAAATAAAAATTAAAATGTCTATTGAATTGAAAAGTAAAAGGAAAGTGTGAATGAAAATAGGAAGCATGAACTATTTTGAGAACCTTAGTGATGTGAAGGGAGACCTCCAGGTTGGGAGAAGGGAGTGTTGTTTCTGATTCCTAGGAATGGGAGACTGACCCTGTATTTATGGTCTCGGGAAAGGACGGTACAGAAGAACACATAGCTAATTGAGAAGAGCTGTGGTAGGGAGGGGTTGGATCAAAGCTCAGACGGGAGGCCAGGCTTTGCACAGGGAGGACACTTGAGCTCTCAGGAGACTGAGGTGCCCTTGCCTAACTGAGGAGGGGTGTTGGGAGAAAGGGGCTGGAGGGAGGCTTGGGAGGGGTCTCTCTTTCCTTTTCCTCTTTTCCTTTTCCGATGGTCTCTCTTTCCTTTGTGGAGACGAGTTGAAGTTCTCTGCTAAGAGCCTGGGTGGGGGAAGGCAGCTGGGTAGGAGATTTGAGGAGGTTAAGAGAGCCTAGGCATGGAGTCAAGGGGCCTGGAGGAAAGAACCAGCCGCAGACAAGGGAAAGGACTGCCAGCCTCCACTGAGGTAGTAGCTGAGCCCGGCTTAGTGACCTGGTCCAGTGACCGACTGCCACCGCTCAGCTGCCAGTTACAAACAAAGGAAAGGCACATCGTGAGACTGACAGTGGGGCCATAAGTTTGGGACAGAAACAGTAGGGGAGTTCAAGAACTACGAGAGACTCATCCATGGGCTCTGTACCTTGGAGTGAAGCTAATGAGGGCCACCATCCAGGGGTCAGGGGATGCCTCAGTGGGTCTCATGACGCTTATGACAGCCGGCAATGTCTCAACCCCGGAGAGACCTGTCTTCTCTTTTCCACTTCTTCGTTGTGTGCTACGCTCAGCCTCCCAGCCTCTGAGTGTTCCCGGGTGTGGTGGCAGAGGTCACATAGCCCCCGAGCATTCGTAGACGACACATGCTGTGGGCCTCCCATCCCCCGGAGTCACAGGACTTGTATCTGAGGAAGTGGCCGCCTGTCTATCCAGCCCACCTCCCATGGGGATCCTGGCCATGCTGTGGTCTTGACACATGCCACGGGCTGTGGAGCACCTTCCCAGGGAGCCTGGCAGAAAGCGGGCCTGGCTGATGAGAGGCCGTGACGTCCACATCGTAGACGTGATTTTAACATCTTCGATCCTTCACCTTTGAAAGAGGAATAACCTCTATTTCTAAAACTATATGGACATAAAGGCTGTTTTCTCTGAATACCCTCTGAATTCTGCCCCCAGATCTGGTGAAAGTTACTCAAAGAAATATCCTTTAAAACTTAAAGAGAACTATCCTACCTGAAAATGTTTTAATGCTTAGCTTCTTCATGAGCACTTAGGTTCTTGGGCATCTGGGTATTAAAATGTTATCCTCTGTAGAAGATACAAGGTACCAAGCAGTGCTTGTGACCTGAGCAGCCCCTGAGTGTGCCAGGAGTTTTTAGGAAAGAATAGTCAGAATAGTTCATCTTATACTTAAAATACTAGCTGCCTAGGAAATTCTTATGTAAAGTTGTTTAAATAGAAGCCCACCATGTATTTCATAAAATGTTTTATATGCAATAAATAGTAAACACAGAAAGAGAAAGTGATTCATTTCCTGGGCAAAAGTCAGTCATTTGCAGACAGAGTGCCTGCTGCATGTCAGGTGCTAGATGGAGAGACAGGAACAGGAGCTTGTCCTCATTCCTGAGGATTCTATGGTGTAGTGGAGGAGAGGGGCACAGAAGGAGGAGATCACGCTGTGTTAAGAGCTATGGAAGCCTCTCGGAAGAGCTGGGAGGGTAGAGTAAGTGACAGACTGTTTAGGACTGCCTCCCATCCTTTTTGAAAGAACAAAGGTGGGTGGGAAAAGGATTCAGAACACAGTACATCCTCCCCTGGGGGAATCTGGATAAGCCTGTGAGGGATAATGGAGCCGAATCTTCAAGGATGTGCAGAAGTTGGCCAGATGCAAAACATCCAGAAAGATGTCTCAGAGAAAGAACGATCTTGGCAAGAGCGAGAGAGTGAGCAGGCCTGGCAGGCAAGAGGTGTGCCACGAGCAGCCCTGCTGAAGGGGAAGGCCAAGCCTGGTGACCCAAGGACCAGGGAGACCGTGGATGGCCAGCCAGCTTGCTTGTATTGAGTATCTTCCGTATTGTTTTGCCGGCACAAAAACTGAGGCTCAGAATCACACTAGCTTGCCCAAGTTGTACAGGAAGTGATGGGCCCCAAGTCCATCTCAAGTCCGTCTGGCTTCCGATCCTTTGCTCTTTTTCTCGCATGGTGCAGCTGGAGAGTATGGACCTCACTCTATTGGTTGCTGGTCTTTAGACTTTTTTTAGTGGTAAAGGCCTTTTGACAAATAAAATCCTAACCCCAAACTCTAGTATATAAGAACAGATCAGGTTGTATTTCATTAGCTTAAATTTATTTCATATTTAAGTGCATAACTTATAAGATCAACTCATGAAAGCAGTGGTTTTCTTTCTTTCTTTTTTTTTTTTAAAGATTTTATTTACTTATTTGACAGAGAGATCACAAGTAGGCAGAGAGCCAGGCAGAGAGAGAAAGAGAGAGAGAGAGAAGCAGGCTCCCTGTTGAGCAGAGAGCCCGATGCGGGGCTCGATCCCAAGACCCTGAGATCATGATGTAGGCCAAAGGCAGAGGTTTAACCCACTGAGCCACCCAGGCGCCTCAGTGGTTTTCTTTTCTTTTCTTTTTTTTTTTTTTTTAGTGGTTTTCTTTTTCATAAGCTCTTTCGTTTTGGAATCATTTTAGACTTAACAGAAAAGTTGCAAAGACTGTACAAAGAGGTCCCAATACCCTACACCCAGTTCCCTCAGTGTTAACATCTTACAGCACCTAGGACATTTGTCTTAAATAAGAAGCTGATACAGGAACGTAACCATTAACTACAGTCTATACTTTATTTGTATAGGACATGCAGCTTTTCCACTAATGTCCTCTTTCAGGATTCAGTCCAGGAAACCACACTGCATTTAGTTGCAACGACTTTCTTTTGCCAAACACTTAAACACGAAGCCAGGAGTTCTATTACATTCTCATACACTCAGCTTTGTGACTCACAATAAGATAGTTCCTTGAACACTTGCAAGAAACTCTTAGCTAGATGTAAAGAGGGATGAAGTTCTGGGCTACAAGCATGCAGGGTGAGGAGCCTACTACCAAAATATAATTGGGATAATTATTAGCTAATGCAGCCCAGAGAAGAATCCAAGAATGCATACCCCACAAATTTGATTTAGTCTGTCTTAGCTTGGGCTGTCACAGAGTATGCTAGACACTGGGCAGTGTCAACAACAACATTTATTTTTTCCACAGTTCTAGAGGATAAAGGTCCTAGATGAAGGTCCCAGCCATTTCGATTCCTAGTGAGGACTCTTCCCGTGCCCTCCCATGGCCCTTTTTTCTGTGTTTGTGCAAGACAGGGAGAGGGAAGTTACCTCTCTCTTTTAGATCGGAGCCCCATCCTTATGACCTCATTTAACTCTAATTACCTCCTAAAGACCTTACCTCCAATGCAATAACATTGAGGGTTAGGGCTCCCCTCAAAGAAATTTGGGAGGAGGAGAGACAATTCAATCCGTACGTATTATTTGGTAAAACACTTGATACTTACAAGACAATATTAAATATATAGCTCATACTTTAATACTCATTATTATATAAGTTGAAGAAGATGTATTACATCTGAACAGATGGTCCCAAAGCCATGCTAAGAAAAAAATGTCAAAAGTGGTCATGTTATAAAAGCTGTTAGCCAGAGTTTTCAGGTGGTCGTTAGATTTTACACAGGTGCTAGGAAGAAATCCCACATCCTTCAGAATAATGCCGAGTAATGCCATACAATCACTAATTATTTGTTACTGGTTTGGGCTGTGAGTTCTAGAAATTACTTGTCCATGTGATATGTTACTTACTGTATTGAAACGGTACAGGTACCTTCACATAGAGTAAGAAACCACTAGGATTTATTTTGCTTTTGCTGATAAATAACTGGATAACTTTACCTCAACCAGTACTGAGTTCTCTCTCTCTTGCCTACTGCCTCTCAGTTACTTAAGGCAGGGTCAAGCGTGAGCTGCATTACCTGTACTGGATACTGCGAGTCGAGGAGTCCGCAGCCAGTGTGTTGAGTAAAGGGCTATTATTGTGGCTGTTTCTAGTTTGGGGATGGGGTGAATGATAATACTGTTAATCAAGAAGAGTGGAAGAAGGAATAGATTTAAAGGGAAGAGTGAGTCTGAGGTGTCTTCAGGACATGCAGGGAGATACACGGTCTTCCTCTCAGGAACTTCAGGGAAAACAGGTAGCACTCTGGGATGGCTTTGAAATCATCATTTGAAAGTAAGTTGGAGAGTTTGTTTTTTTTTTTTAAATGAAAGAAGGTATACCACTGGATCAGTGTATTAGGGACTAGAAAGATCAATAAAGGGAAGAAATAATTTAGGTTTTAAAAACTGCAGTATGGGGATGCCTGGGTGGCTCAGTGATTAAGCGTCTGCCTTTGGCTCAGGTCATGGTCCCAAGGTCCTGGGTTCAAGCCCCGCATCAAGCTCCCTGCTTGGCGGGAAGCCTGCTTCTCCCTCTCCCACTCCCCCTGCTTGAGTTCCCTCTTTCTCTGTGTCTCTCCCTGTCAAATAAATAAGATCTTTAAAAAGAAAAAAAACTGCAGTATGAATGACTAGTTGACCACAGTGTTCCTCTAGGAAACGTGTGATATTTTATTGGAGTAGCCTGTTAATGTTACAACAAGCAATTTGGTCAGTTGTGATATTTTCAATCACTAAAGTGTTGAAGCTATAATTTTACCACAGTAAAATGCCATTATGAGTTTACATTCACCCCTTGGGTTCTTTTATCTGTCCCAACTTTATTGGCAGATCATTGACAAAATGTAATTGTATATATTGCAGGTGTACAATGTGATGATTTGAGACACATGTACATTGTGAAATGATTGCCAACAGGAAGATAGTGAATACATCCATCACCTCACACAGTTAGCTCTTCTGTGTGTGCATGGTGAAAGTGCTTAAGATTTACTGTCAGCAAATTTCACATATGCAACCCCCATTATTAGCCACCGTCACTGTGCTGTACCACAGCACAGATTCTCAGGTCTGATTCATCTTATAACTGAAACTATGTCCCATTTGACCTCCATCTCCCCATTTTTCCTCCCCCTGGCCACTGCCGTGTAAGTGATACCATGCAGCATTTGAGTTCTTGTGTCTGGCTTATTTCACTTAGTGTAATGCTCTCCCATGTTCATCCCTGTTGTCCCAAAGGACAGGATTTTCTTCTTTTTTATGGATGATCATATTCCATAGTATATATGTGTATATACACGTTTTCTTTATCCATTCATCTGTCAACAGATGTGTAGGTTATTTCCATGTCTTGCTCTGATGGGTAATGCTACAGGGAACATGAGAGCACAGATATGCCTTCAAAGTACTGATTCCATTTCCTTGGAATATATATACCCAGAAATGGGATTGCTGGGTCAAACAGTAGTTCTATTTTTCATTTTTTGAGGGACCGCTATACTATTTTCTATTATGGCTACACTGATTTACAGTCCCCCCAACAATGTCCAAGTGTTCTCTTTTCTCCACATCCTTATTATTTCTTATCTTTTTGGTAATAGACATTGTAACAGATGTGAGATGATTTTGAAACTAAGAAAGCAATCCCACTTGTAATAGCACCCCAAACAATAAAATATTTAGAAATACATTTAACCAAGGGGGTGAAAAACCCGTACACTGAAAACTATAAGACATTGATGAAAGAAATGGACAAAGGCACAAATAAGTATAAAGATAGACACCCAGTGTTCTTGGATTGCAAGAATTAATGTGGTTAAAATGCCTATACTACCCAAAGTTAGCTCCAGATTCAGTGTAATCTCTATCAGAATTCCAGTAGCATCTTTCACAAAAATAGAAAAAGCTATCCTAAAATTCATACAGAACTGCAAAAGTTGGCCCTGACCAGCTAAAGCTATCTTGAGACCAAAGACAAAACTGGAGGCACCACACTTCTGATTTCAAACTATATTACAAAGCTATAATAATCAAAGCAGTATGGTACTAACATGAAAACAGACACACAGACCAATAGAACAGAATACACAACTTGAAATAACTCCATGTGTATATGGTCAACTAATCTTCAATGGTTTCTTCAATAAATGGCATTGGGAAAACTGACAGCCACATGCAAAGAATGAAACTGGACTCCTGTCTTACACCACACACACAAATTAGCTCGAATTAAAGACTTAAATATAAGACAGTGGGTTCTTAAGTATATAGTTCAACTGGAACAGTTGCTCCCGAAAGTACAAGTCATTCGACTCCAGAGCTTCGGTTTTAGTGTATAGTAAAAAGTCATTGTTTTTCATTGCTGTAATGTACTTACTTTTTCCGTTTACCAGTTCTCCTCACCTTTCCAGTTCACATTCCCACTTCTCTCGAGGCTTGTGGAAAAAGTACCAGATGGCCTGGTCTTTCTGCAGTCTTGGGGGGAAAAGCTGCCTCCATCTTGAGCTTGTTCCGGAAGCTCAAGGTGTTCACCAAAACTCTGCCCTCAGGGCTGCTTGTAAACCTGTGGTAAAATTGTAGGAAAGTGCTCACGAGCCTGTTCTCTGTTTGCAGGTCATCCCCATGCTTCCCAGGCTGCTGTGTGAGGAGCTGTGCAGCCTCCATCCCATGACCGACAAGCTGACCTTCTCTGTGATCTGGACGCTAACCCCGGAGGGCAAGGTAACAACTTACACACATGACCATTTCATTCAGTGAGTCCCTGTTAATCACCCCCTGGGTGCCTGGGGCCGAGCTGGAATCCCATGGTGGGAGGACGAGGGCACTGTAGGGACCGTTGTAGCTGCCACAGGGGAGAACAGAAAAGAGCCCCCTGCCCCCGAAGAGCCATCAGTCCACTTAGAAGGCCAGACTGACCCTAAGCAATTAGAAACAAGTTACTTGTTTTTTATCTTTTCTCAGGGGAGGGAAGAAATTCTGTCAGCAAGGTCAAGTGGGGAGGCTTAGGGCAGGAGATAATATGGACATGAAGGCAAATGTGGCTTGGCCGTGAAAGGGGAAACATCCCAAGAGGACATTTGGGGAAAGGGTTGTGAGTTTGGATAGGTGGGGTGAAATCAAACTATTAGGAGCCTCAAATGCCAGTCACAGATGAATTCTGAATGTTAGTATCCCTCTGAAGTGTCGCGAGAAAGGTGCCATTGTAGGAAGGTGAGTGCTCCAGTGTTGTGCGGGTGACCCAATAGTTTGAAGATGAATTAAAAAAAAAAAAAGATAAATTAAATTGGCACGAGGTAATGGCATCAATGGCATCAAGGCCAGCAGTGATGAAACCGTGGATCAAGAACAGAAAGGAGAAGAATGTCAGCAGGCACTCCCTAAAGATAGGGTCTAAGTAAGACAGATAAATGGAAGATAGCTCCAGGAAAAAAAAAAAAGAAAACCATTCTCCTCCCCCACAAACAGAAACAACCCTAAACATCCAAAAAAAAAAGAAAAAAGGCAACAATGAAGTAAGATGTGGCGTTCAGTGGAATGTGACACAGTTAGTAAAGCTGTGACAGAGACCACGTGGGGGCATAGGAAATGTTTATGCTGTGATATTAAGTGGAAGTAAAAAGAAGATATTGAATTATAAAGACGTTCCAAATAAAGATGGAGGATCAAATACCCACATTCACTTTCATTCCCTCCCAAAACCTCACTAAAACAACAGTGAAGAGATTTTTTTTTTTTAAGACATAAACCCACAAGGACAAAGAGAATGGGAGAGCAGACAACAGCAACAAATTTTTGGAAGCTGGAAGCAGATGGATGAGTGGTAACTGACTTAGCAGTCCCAAGAAAGCTGAATCCTGAGCCAACGATGGAGAAGGCCAAGAAACAACCCGACTTGACATAGCAGAACCCTAAAGAAATTCAGAAATTGATGGCACCACTTAACTCCACAAAGTAGAGGAGAGGTGGGTGAAGAGAAAACTGACCGTACTGCTTGAAAATTTGTTTAGAAAGATCGCCCCTGCCATAAGTTGGAAGAAGACCAGAAATGTATCCTCTGGACAGGATAAAGCAAAGGATGTCTAAACTAGAGGACACCAAACACACCTGATGGCCATGGTCCCTTGGGAGAGGTCGAGTGAGTGCTGGCATCCTGAATGTTTAAAATCTCAGCTTTCTTTTCCAAACAAGCCCAGAATTGTGGTCCTCAAGCCTTATACCCTTGAGTCAGGAGATAAGAAACTTTTTTTTTTTTCTTTTTGAGGAATCTGAGTGTGATGAAGATTTAAAGATAAGAAGCTCAGGGGCTTCCTCACCAGTAGCCCAGCTGTGTCTCCCTGCAGAAAAGTCACGAGGCAGAAAGCTCCACCAACACAAGCAGCACTTTTTAGGATTTCACTAAAAATCAGCACTTCAATATTTCACTCTCACATATGAAGAGACAACCAAGGAGCACCTGGCTGGCTCAGTTGGTGGAACGGGCAACGTTTGATCTTGGGGTCATGAGTTCAAGCCCCACATTGGGTGTAGAGATTACTTAACAAGAGAGAGAGATAACCAAGACCAGAGCCTCTGCCATGAAATAAAAAAACCAAAGCAAACAAACAGAAAAAAGCAACTAGGGCAAAACAGACTCTACTATCATTTATAAGAAACTATCATTTATAGCCCATGAGAATTTTTTTAAAGAAATGATGTCATGGGGGCACCTGGGTGGCTCAGTGGTTTAAGCCCCTGCCTTCAGCTCAGGTCATGATCTCGGGGTCCTGAGATCAAGTCCCGAATCGGGCTCTCTGCTCAGCGGGGAGCCTGCTTCCCTCTTTCTCTCTCTGCCTGCCTCTCTGCCTACTTGTGATCTCTCTCTGTCAAATAAATAAGTAAAATCTTAAAAAAAAAAATGATGTCATAACCTCTAGATACTTTACAAAAGAAACGGGTTGGTGCAGGAAGAAAGAGCTCATGAAAATTTAAATCATGATAGAAGAAACGAAGATTCAAGACTCTGGTTGGAAGACAGAGTTGAGGAACTGTCCCAGAAAGAGATAGAATAGATAAGAAAATTAGAGAACTAGTCCAGGATAGCCCGTATCTGTCCAGTGAACATTCCAGAAATAGGGAAAGTCGAAATAGGGAAGAAATGATCAATAAAATAATTCAGGAACTGTCCCTTTACCAGAGGATGTGACTTTCCAGAGTGAAAGCACCCAGTGCCCCAGCACTGTGTTTGGATACACATCATCTCCAGGCCACAATGTCATAAAATTTCAGAGCATCAAGGACAAAGGAAAGATCCTCTCAGCTTCTAAGAAGTAGAAAACAAAAGTCACATACAGTATTATCAGGACTCAGAATACCTTCAGACTGTTTTTCTATTATAAGCCTAGTAGCTAGATGGTAATTGAAACAAAGCTTCCTGGTTTCCAAAAGACTAATTTTTGTGCTAAAATTCTGTACCCTGATAAGTTCTGAATAAAATGTGTGAGTAGGAAAAGACATTCCAGACATGCAAAGCCTCAAAAAAAAAAAAAATGTATCTCTTATATACCCTTTCTCAGAAGCTACCAGAAGATGGGCTTCACCAGAATGAAAGAGTAAGTCAGGAAGGAGGAAGACCTGGGATTCAGGGAGCAAATAAACCAATCCAAGAAAGCAGTGAAAGAATCACCTAGATCACAGATTGGGAAATTTTCTCTGAAAAGGACAAACTTTTCCTGTAAAAAATAGTACCTTTTTTTAAGTTTTAAGGCCATTCGGTCTCTGTCACAACTACTCAGTTCTGCTGTTGTGGTGCAAAAGCAGACAATACATAAATGAAAGAGCATCACTGTGGTCCACTGAAACTTTCCTTAAAAATAGATGGCTATCACTGCATGATGGGCATTTAAGGAGGGCATGTGATGGAATGAGCATTGGGTGTTCTGTGCAACTGATGAATCACTAAATTCTACCTCTGAAACTAATAATACACTACATGCTCCTTAGATTGAATTTAAGTTAAAAAGAGAAATAGGTGGCAGGCTGGATTTGACCCCTGGACCATAATTGGCTGATACCTGTAGATGATGGTGAAGGAAGCCCCTTAGGGCACTGGTCCTACGGAGGTATAGAAGACAGTCAGTCCAGACTGTAGCAGGCCAGAAGGCTCTAAGAGAGATGTCTTTAAGAAAATGAAATGGTTAAAAAAAGCTATGTGTCTGAATTTCTTGAGAAATGATTTAGACCAGCAGTTATACAACTGACTTTTTTTTAAAAGATTTTATTTATTTATTTGACAGACAGAGATCACAAGTAGGCAGAGAGGCAGGCAGAGAGAGAGGAGGAAGCAGGCTCCCTGCCGAGCAGAGAGCCCGATGCGGGGCTCGATCCCAGGACCCTGAGATCATGACCTGAGCCGAAGGCAGAGGCTTTAACCCACTGAGCCATTCAGGCACCCCAGTTATAGAACTTTCTAGTCCCAGGACTTGTTACACTGAAAAAAGTCTTTGATGACCTCAGAATGCTTCTGTTCATGTGAATTACCACTGTTTACCCTATTAGAAATTAAAACCAATAAAAACTTTAAGCATCTACCTATTTAAATTAAGGTAATAATAATAAGCCCAATCCCTATGTTAACATAAATAACTTTATGAAAAATAATTACATTTTCTAAAATTTAGAAGAGAAGCTGGCTTTATATTTTTATAAATCTTTTTCACATCTGTACTAAAGACATTAAAACAGGTTCTCATATATGCTTCCATATTCAAACTGTTAGGATAAGTTATTTTGGTTGAATTACATTTGTGAAAAAAATCCGGCTTCAGACAGATAGGTCGTTAGGAAAGAAAGGTGTATTTTAATCGCTTTTTCAGATAGTTGTGGATATTTGTCCTTGTACTATACCAGAATTTGGCAGTTTCTTAAAAATTAGTTCCAGTCTAGGATCCGAGACTGTATCTGCTACAGACTAAATTCTGTACCCCCAAAACTCATATATTAAAGCTCTGAGGCCCCCACTGTATATTCGGAGGTACAGCCTATAGGGAGATACTTAAGGTTAAATGAGTTCATAAGGGTGGGCCTTGATCTGATAGAATTAATGTCTTTATAAGAAGAGACCTGTGAGGACACAGTGAGAAGATGATGCCTAAAGGCCAGGAAGAGACCCTCTCTCACCAGGAACCACACTGGCCTTCCCAGCCTCTAGAACTGTGAGAAACAATGTCATTTAAGCCCCCCTCACTAGGGTATGCTGTGAGGGCCACCCCCATAGATTAATACAATATCAGCTGAGTTTTTTTTTTAACTGGGTTACAGTAAAATCTGTTTTATACTTTAAATGGATCTTTTACCCATACAGTGATTTTTTTATCATGTACTTAGAAAGTTTACATCATTTAGAAAACAGTGACTCATTATGCTGATCTCTTAAATGTGAACATATTTCATTATATGATCTCAAAATATCACATTGGTTGGTGCCTCTGCTGATTTAGGTAAGATTTTAAGGATTAGGAAACACGCATTCATGTGTCGGATACAAGGTTTCCAAAATTCTAATTTTTGCGAAAGCTCAAATTTTATCATGGGCAATAAATAATGCAGTTGTTTTCCTCGAAGTGCCAAAGAACCACAGCTTGAGTGATATTTGTTCCTTAAGGTAAAAATGGTGTTCTGTAAAAAAAAAAAAAAAAGCGATCAGTTTAGCTTACCGCTCAAAGTTACAGAAATACCTTTTCTCAAGACGACCATCCTACTTGAGCAAGCAGCATAAGAAAACAAGGACTCAAGGATTTAGGCATAATAAAACTAAAAACTTGTACAGAGGGCACCCCGGCCCCTGATGTGGTTTTGCTGTTGCCTGATTCCTGCCAAGGCGGTCGAACTTTACCCCACCAGTGCTTTTGTTCTGTGAGGGTAAATGTCAACGTGTGGAAAAGGACAAAGAGTGCCTTAGTATTATTATGAAAATAGCATTGACCTCATAGGCCCCTGGAAGGGTCTCAGGGACCCCCCAGGAGGGCACAGACCATACTTTAAGAACCACTGTTTTAGGGGCACCTGGATGGCTCAGTCGTTAAGCATCTGCCTTAGGCTCAGGTCATGACCCCAGGGTCCTGGGTTCGAGCCCCATGTCGGGCTCCCGGCTCGGCGGGAAGCCTGCTTCTCCTTCTCCCACTCCCTCTGCTTGTGTTCCCTCTCTTGCTGTGTTTCTCTCTGTCAAATAAATAAAATCTTTCAAGAAAAAAAAAAAAGAACCACTGTTTTAGACAGTTGGTGGAAAGATTGGGGTGGATTCATGTAACAGTATACAGAAAAATCAAGCAAATGAAGATGAGATAATTATTAATTCTAGTGAAAATAAAAAAGTGGTGTAGGAAGAAACAGTCATTCTTAGTATGTAAGTAGCCATAATACTTCATTCTGGTAGTGATGATGTCACCATCGGGAGGATGAGGGCCTGGAACGGTTATGTGGGTTTGGTTGGGGGAAGGGAGTGCATGTGGAAAGGAAAATAAATTCTCTTCTTCTACAGTGAAGAGTTTTCAATAATGCCTAAAATTGAAAAACCAAGAAGTAGTCATCAAGCAGGCTAGGTAGAAAGATGGAAGTAGCCAGAACATAACCGCCTGTAAGAGGTGAAAGAGGTTACCCTTGGCAAGGAAAGGGACAGAGGGCTGCTGGTTTTCATAACTAGACTTTAACACTATTTGTCTGCTTGAACTATGGCTACTTTAACTTCTCAATTTTTACTTTGAAAAATTTCAGATATGCATAAAAGTAAAGAAAATAGCCCATATATCCACCATCCCTATCTCCCAGATTCACTACTGGCAACCTTTTCCCCCCCTCTCTCTCTTTCTTTCTTTCTAAAGTATTTTAAAACAAACTAGAGACATCATGTCATTTCACTCATATTTTGATATGTGACTTAAAAACTTGGACATTTTCTTGCATAGCAATAATGCTAGCACCCCTAACAATTAATTCTGATGCCTTGGTGTCATCCACAACCCAGTCCATAATTCCATTTCCCTGATTGTCTCCAACTGATTTGTCACAAGTGGAAGCAAAACAAGTTACACATGTTACATTTGGCTTTTACGACCCCTAAATATCTGATTATAAGTTCCTTTTTTAAAAAATTTTATTTATTTATTTTGACAGAGAGAGATCACAAGTAGGCAGAGAGGCAGGCAGAGAGAGGGGGGGAAGCAGGCTCCCCGCTGAGCAGAGAGCCCGATGCGGGGCCCAATCCCAGGACCTCGAACATGGCCTGAGCTGAAGGCAGAGGCTTTAACCCACTGAGCCACCCAGGCGCCCCTATAAGTTCCTTTTTAAGAGTAAAGAAGTAAATATGCTCTGAGATACAGAGAAGGAACTGTGAAGACAGTATGCCAGCAATCGTATTTTGGTGGGGGGTGGGAACATGCATGGGGGGGAAAAAAAGGAATGGAGAAAGACCAGAAGGAAATAAAATAGAAAGCCAATAGTGGTTGTATTTGGGTAGTAAGAGTATGAGTAATTTCTTCTACATTTTTGTATTTTCTAATTTTTTTTGAAAACATGCATTTTATATTTTTATAAATGCTTATTTTTGCAAAAGTTGAAATAGAAAATAAAAGCCCATAGAAGAAAACTGACTTGAGTCAACAGAAAATAACTTTGAATCTGAATTATGCCTGCCAGCCTCAAACCCAAGAAATAAAAAGCTGCCTGATCTAATGAGCTACTAAAATATGAGGGTCATAAAAGAAGCACTCGAAAGAGGCAAAGTCTGAAAACTCCATTGGTCTTTAAGGTTTCTGTTGGAGGCAGTGTCTGGTGAGCAAGCCTTCTGGCATGTGAGGGGCTGGAGAGCAGGTGTGAAGTAGGCATGGAGTCCAGAAGGGCACCAGACCAAGCCTCCCCCAAACTAAGCCAAAGAGGAAGTCCAAGGATTTGGGCTGGGGACCATCATGGAGCAAGACCCACTGGCCATACCCTGCACGACCAAGAGACCACCTGGTGGGTGGGCCCGGTGGGTTGGTTGTCCTGAGATGTAGTTTTGCATGAGTACCTCTTACAATCAAGATGCATGAAATGAGATGTCAAACGCCAGACTCCTGTCGGGAGGGTGGGGCTTGTTCAAGACCCTGGCAAGAAACAAGGAAAGCCTGCATTAACCCGGGGGGCGGGGGGGTGGGGAGCAGGCAGGAGGGTCAGGGAGCCAGAGGAGGCCATTGAGGAGGAAGGTGGCCCCGCATCAAGAACCCGAGTAAATGAGGAGGAGACCAGCCAGAGCCTGAGGCTGGGTTTGTATGTGGTGGTGGCTGCTCCACTGGTAATGGCTTGGACTTAGAAGGGGCCAGAGTAACGCCCCCTGCAGCCTGCCGCTGCTACTACATGGCCGTCAGCCTCACTGGCAGTTGAAGTGGAGAAAGTTCTGCGTTTTTCCTTAGTCTCCTAGAATGTCTTACTTTCTGGAGCAGGCATGACCAGCTCTAGAAAGGCCATTCCAACTTTCTTCAAACACCCACTAGATTTTTTTTTTTAAGAGCCACACTAGAAAATCTTGGTTGTCTGTGCTTTCATTAAGCCAATGCCCAGATTTTTAGGTCAATAAACTGGGAAGGGTCTATTTTTTTTCATTGTTTTTATTACCATATAATGTATTATTTGCCCCAGGGGTACAGGTCTGTGAATCATCAGGCTGAAGGGTCTGTTTTGAGCAGTTTCTCACATACTGGTGGTGAGAGCATTGTTCTCTGATTTCGAAGCTTATATTGTCATGAGGGAAAACAAACCCAACGACATCTTGTGCTTCATAAGATCCAACGCTGGTACCACGAAATCCACTTTGACCATGAGAGACCAGTGACCTTGTGATCTCCAGCACTTCTGTCTCCCTTGGCACTAAGGCTGTGCAAACAGATACCGTGTCCTATGTGCCCCACTCATCAGAAGACATCTTCATTTGAAGTCACCTTTGTAAAAACACCAATGTTATGCTTTGAAGAGGTCATAAGCAATAATTGAACTTGATTACTGAGTCCTTGAACCTTAGAACCATGAAACACCAGGGTCAAAGGTCAGAACAATAATGGAAGAGTCGCACAATGACAGTATCGATCCATGGCTTGCCTCTCCCACAGCATCCCCGCCATGTGCCATCTGGCTCAGCTGGAATGTGGGAGTGTGCTCCAGAAGTTGCTTATTTCAACTTCAATCAAGGGCAGCCTCATTTCAGCCATTGATGCAGGCCAAAACCCAGAAGGTCATTATTGACTTTGGTCTTTCTCTCACCCTTCACATCCAGTCTACCAATAAATCACCTCAGCTTTGCCTTCTAACTGCTTCCAGAATCTTCCTCCCTTCCTTACTGCTCTGAGCCCTGTCACCTGGGGCCAAGCTGCCATCCCCTACCTGGACCACAGTGGCCTCCTAACTGTCCTCCTCACCTCGGCTGCCCCATTTCATCTCCTCTTTACACAGTGGTCAGAGCGATCCTTCTAAGTCAGAAACATTAGGTCGTGTCTCTCCTTTTCAGAAACTCTCCAGTCTTTCATTCAGAATAAAATCTAAAAAGTCTTTACAATAAGATTTTTTTTCCAGTTATTTTCTCCCTGTCTTCTCTGCTAGGAATGCATGGACTACAAAGTTATCTTGGGACGAGAGTCTCTTCTCCTTTCCTGGAGCACCTTTGCTCACATGGGAAAACCTGGCCTTTCTTATAAAAGTGACCTCTCGGGACGCCTGGGTGGCTCAGTTGGTTAAGCGGCTGCCTTCGGCTCAGGTCATGATCCCAGCGTCCTGGGATCGAGTCCCACATCGGGCTCCTTGCTCGGCGGGGAGCCTGCTTCTCCCTCTGCCTCTGTCTGCCTGTGCTCGCTCTCTCGCTCTCTCTCTGACAAATAAATAAATAAAATCTTAAAAAAAAAAAAAGTGACCTCTCCCTCAGTTAGCCACTCCCCAGCCCAGCTTCCATGACCTGACCACATTGAGAAATCACACTCCCCAAACAGCCATGTTAGAGAACCCATCAGGTTTCTCCCCATTCCCAGTAGTTCTAGGAAAATCTGTCCAGGCCCTGCCTGATGCACCCATGTGGAATGTTGGACATTGTAGGAGAACCGTGGTGTCTGCCAGTTAAGCTGCTACTTAGGAATCCTTTTTATTTACTATCAACATCGCTGTCTCAAACTCTTATTTGTGGCCCCAGCCTTCCATGGTGCCTTGCTCTCCTCTTCCCTCAAGATCTACCATTTTCCCAGGTGACTTTCAACTATTCCTGGGAACCAGAGGGACCAGCTGCTGGATCTGCTGAAAACCCCCTTCAGAGAGTCACAATCCCTCTCCACCTTCCCTCATCCTTTCCCTTCTCTTCATGCAGTAAAACATGCACTCATTCCAACTTGGGCTTAAGGCCTGTGTTGTCTAGATCTTTTAATGGCATCAGCATTCTCTAAGCCACTCGGTCTCTCAGTCTCTAGCTTTCTTCACACCTGCCCCATCACATCCATTCTGAGTGCTAACGTTTCTCCCTTCGCCGAGTGTCTCTAATCAGTCCTCTCTCTCCTGTTTCTATAGTCGCCGCCCCCTGCTCAAGTCCTTGCCATCCTCCCCTGGGACGTTGAGAGACCCGGTTCATGGCTCTCCATTGTTTCCCCAGTGCTGTTAGATGACCTTCCAGAAGGTGTCTCTGGTCCCATTACTCTGTTGCTCAGCCTCCTCTCACAGCATGGTGGTGGGCCAGGATTTCCCACAGAAGTCCAGTCTCCAGAGCGTGATGTACACAGACCTCTACCCACTCTTCCCCCATTTCATGACTGTCTGCCAGCCATCCTCCAAGCCACTCAGACTCTACGCTTGCCACTGAAGGGTTTGTTTGGCCCCCAAATTGCCACATTCCAGAGACCTTATGCATGCTTTCCCCTCTTCCTAGAATGTCCTTCCCCTCATCTCTACCAGCACCAATCCTACTTACCTCTGAGATCCATGTAAAATGCCGCTTCTTCTGTTATTAGCCCTTCCTTTATTCCTTTGGTAAAGACTCATTGAATATTTGCCCTGTTTGGGTATGACACAAGGTACTGAAGATACGGGAGTTAAATACGCGTCAAAATAGAAACAGTAGTTATCTCCTGATGGGATGGTACATTGATAGAGTTCTTTTTCTTCTCCACTTCCCACCTGTATTTTTTTAAGTTTTCTGTGATTAATGCATATTACCACTGTAGTGAGAGAAGAATGAGAATTGCTTTGAGACTTTTTTTTTTCCTGTTTCCTTTTAATAACCAGATAAGAGATATTGGAATGTGTTTGTAAGCTATAGGGGAAGGCGAATAGAAAAGGAGCTGTTGAAAATGAGGAAAGAAGGAACAGATTTTTGGAGCCAGGTCACAAATGACTGGGAGGCCCTGACCCAAACCTTGGGTCAGGGATTAGCCCTCAGTAGGAGGAGAGGACCCCCCGGCTAGCACTCCCAGCTCGAAGGGATTGAAGAGTGAGGACCCCTGCCAAAGTCCGGGAAGGTGCTCCCTTCCCTCAGAATCTGTTCTCCCATCTCTCCACCCTGCAGCGCCTGACTGCCCTTAAGAGCCATTTGTGCACAGATCTGTTGTCCTTCTAGATCTTAACGTCCTGGTAAACAGAACCCACTCTTAATCTTATAATCTCCTCCCCACGCTGCACAGTGTCACGTGTGCTCGAAAATGATTCATAAAGTAAACTGCATACCTGTTTTCAGTCCCTTGTTTATTCAGTCTGCGTAAATGAACTGGGGTTCCCCTGGGCGAGGCCTTCTTTTTTTTTTTTTTTTTTTAAGATTTTATTTATTTATTTGACAGGCAGAGACCACAAGTAGGCAAGAGAGGCAGGCAGGGAGAGAGAGGAGGAAGCAGGCTCTCCGCGGAGCAGAGAGCCCGACGCGGGGCTCGATCCCAGGACCCTGGGACCATGACCTGAGCCGAAAGCAGAGGCTTTAACCCACCGAGCCACCCAAAGCGCCCCTGGGCGAGGTCTTCTTATCTACAGCAGTCTTCTTAGCAGTCCTGAGCCGTGTCCTGGGAGCTGAGGAGGGCTTCCCACGGCTCACGTTGTTGGCAGAGGCTTACCACCTGCTTCCCCATGCGGACCCCTCCACGGGCTCTCACCCCCACAGCTCCCCAGCTGCCACCTGTGAGAATCCTGGGAAACTTGAGACAGAAAATGGTGTGCGCGTCCTGGGCTGTCGTGGCGTTCGCAGCAAGAGCGCAGAGCCTGGGCTCGTGCAGTGTCGTGTCCCCTCGGGCTTTGGTTGCCGACACAGAAACACATTGTTGGGTTTTGTGTTTCATCCTCAGACCCTAGAGTGAAAATGCAGCCCCAGTAGCTCCCAGTGCTATTGCCCAGAGACAATAGCTTCCAAGGCTGATTCTGAGGATAATAGAAAAGTTCCCCGAATATCCATCTTTAGTTCTTCGCGGAGGCAGGGGCAGAATTGTTTTATGTCAGGTCTATAGGAACAACCCAAGACCAAAGGAGCCTTTGGGAAAAACTCTGCTGTGTTCTCAGGGCCTCTCATGACCCAGTTTGCTAATGAAGGCACCGGGCAATTAGAGGCTTACCTAAGGGTCACTTCAGGGTAACAGCAGACTAAATCGTGAGCACACTTTGCTGGGAATCCTTGGGACTCAAGTAAGGATTCAAAACAAAATACTTTCAAGAGATCAAAAACGAAAACAAAAAAAGAGCTAAGAATTATTTATAATCAACTTATCTCCTGCATTTTGATGTTGTTAATAATTATTTGAATTAAATCTAAAGATTCAGACCTTTGGGTTAGTAAACAATACAACGGGTCACTTTGGTAAGTGTCTTTAAAGGACTTCTGTGTTTGAGAGATGGGCCAGGTTGGTTTTGTTGAAAGGCTGGAACTGAATGAATGAACCTCAGTGGCTTTAGAAGTTTGTAATTTTGTGTTTCCTGGGTCTGTCTGAACCCAGTCCTCAGAAGCCTCCCTCCCTTGTTCTCCTACACTTTCTTCCCTCTCCCCCCACCTCTAGCTTCCTTCCCACACAGCCCTTAGGCCTCCTAAGCCCCATACAACTGTCTGAGGTAAAGAGAACACTTTTCCAGGACTACTCAGGCATGGTGCCCTATCCTCTGTCATAGGAATGGAATTCTTGTCTCCAAACCATATCCGGGCCTTCAGGCTCCTCTCATGTTCCTGCCATTTCCTAGGTCTCCGAGGCAAACACTTGAGGAAGTTGCCTTGTCTCCCTCCTCTTAGGCTTAGAAGTCTAGACAGCTGTCTCTCGATCAGGACGGTAAGGGGCCCAATTATAGTCCGGAGTCAGCAGGCTAGGCTGATAGCAGGTGGCTTGAGACAGTAGAAGAGTATACAGTTTACTCAGGCTTGTTTTCTATAAAATAAATCTTCCAGAAAAGTCTAGCGTATAAACAAACTGCCTTATAAACTACAACTGGCTGGCAAACTCACAGCCCTCTGCTCTGAGCCCAGGCTCTGTCCTCCCCACTGTTGGCAAAGGCCTGTGATGGGCCCAGAGTGGCGTCAGAGCCTCTCCACACAGCAGGAGAAGGCCTGGCCAGGCCTAGATGAAGGGTACTGCAGACCACGCTTCCATTCGGCTCTTTACTCTGTAATCCTACCCTGGTCTTCTTCATTCTTTAAGAAGTGATGGGACGAGCAGAGGAGACCCCCGCTTGCTGCTCAGCCAACGACCACCCATCCTGCTGGCTGTGCCCATTGCAGTCCCTAGCACCTTCCACCACAGATAGGTCTCATCTGCCCCTCCCAGCCGTCTTGGAGCCCTTCCTCTTTTAGCCCAGTTCCTTTTCAGAAATGTCCCTGGTACCTTTGACTTAGGGAGGCGCTGACCTTCTTTTCAAAGTAAATTTTAAAATACAGGTGGATGGAAATGGATAGTTTTCAAAGGATACATTTCCTCACAATTCTGCATCTGTAAATTAGAGAAAGTTGGTATATATTTGAGGCATGCTTTGTCTCCTTTACCTTACTGTCGGTCTCAGCTAAAATACAGTGTATTCGGCTGTGGTGTGACACATGTGACACTGAATTTTGAATCTTACATAGTGAGACACAGACCCAGTCTTGGCTGCCAATGAGGAGACTCTGTGACTTTTCAGACCACCAGCCTATTTTCTCAGCTGTGAAATGGGCTGATCGGTGCACTCCCATCAGATGAGTTGAAGAGATTCTAAAAGGCAGTAGGTATGAAAGCACCCTACAGCCCAAGGGGGCCAGATGCCCTCCAGGGTTGTGCCATTTCCTCGCTTACCTGGTACGGGAAAGGAGGTCTGGAGGTATACGTACACTCCTTCCTCAGCAGGGTGCTTCCAGCCATCTGCCCTCAGTGCCTGTTGGCACAGCATTTAAGCTGACATTTAGACAGTCATGTCCTAGAGAATATGCGGGAAACTTGCCGCCTGCAGAAAGGGAGTGACCCAAATCCCCTGGTGAAGCAAAGGAGAGGAGGACAGGATCTTCTTTCGGAAGGATTTTGTTTATGAAGCTCCTCGTGGCTTTTTTACTTTTTCCATGAAAAACTCTTTGTCCTTTTGTCTCCTGCCACTGGCCCTGGTTATGGACAGGGCGTTGATATGAAGACAGTTTCCAAATGGGAGATTAATGAGGTGTTCATCCAGAGAGGAACCTTCCTCCCATGCTGTAAGGCATGCTGCCTCTGGGAACCCTGCCCCACCCCCATTTGGGTCTTTGCTTTCTTGCTGCCCTTGTATGTAAGGCAGTGATGGGTATCCTTGCTTCTCTGTTGCCTCTCCGCTTTTTCCTGGCCTAGGTTTTTGGTTTTTTTTTTAAGATTTTGTTTATTTATTGAGAGAGAGAGAGAGTGCATGCCGGGAATGGAGGGAGAGGGAGAGAATCTCAGACAGACTTGGCACTGAGCCTGGAGCCTGACCCGGGGCTCAGTCTCCATCCTGAGATCATGATCTGAGCTGAAGCCAAG
This sequence comes from Mellivora capensis, assembly GCA_004024625.1. Classification (NCBI taxonomy): domain Eukaryota; kingdom Metazoa; phylum Chordata; class Mammalia; order Carnivora; family Mustelidae; genus Mellivora; species Mellivora capensis. The sequence continues at coordinate 45,533 of PISX010000395.1, forward strand.
AGTTGGACGTTCAACCGGCTGTGCCACCCAGCCGTGCCCCCAGCCTCAGAACTTTTTAAAATCTGTGCATAAGATGATTCTCACAATCACTGGATTGTGTTAAAGCAGGACAGGTTCTGCTGCCTGAGGCCACTGTCCCTGGGCCAGAATGTTCCTGATGGCTCTTCAAAGCTTCCTCTTCGGCCCTTTGTGTATTCAGAAAGAAGGTTGGTGCAGATTTTTATAGGATGCAGGCGTGAGCAGGAAGGGGTGCTCAAGTAAGGTGAGAGCACTCTAGGAAACTTCTCTTCTGCGCCATAGTCTGGTTTGGTGGTGTTCGTGTGTGCTGGTAAGAAGGCTGCCCGTCATCGACGGAAACAAGCTAAAAGAGCAGAGGTGCCCCTTAGGGGAAAATTGGCTCAAACTAACTGAGACAGTGTAGCCTCTGTGTGTTGTTCTCAAGTTTTGGTAAGGAGTGGTAGACTTCTGATTTTGCCAAGTTACAGGTAATAAATTTTAAGAACTCTTGAGGATGAAAAGTAGCCTCTAGTCAGCACTCAGCACCATAATCAGAGGGCTTTGAGGAAGAAACAAGCTCTGTTTAGAGCAAGGACATATGGGTTTGGGGTTGGCAGAGTGTCTGAGAACCTTCTGGAACTTACTGCAAAATTTAGTGCATAAATATTTCAAAGGAGAGGACCTGGGGCTTTCTTTAGATATTTTAAAGCAGTTCTTGACCCACTAGTTTACCTGAAAATAGATGCCCAGTCAGGCTGGTGGGAGACTGCCTGACCTATGTGTGGTGGTTACCCATAGAAGTGTGCTGGGGTTTCCTGTGTCCTCCAGGAAAAATGGGACACAGACCCCAGGAGGCCAAATAGCCTATGACTTAGATACCTGAGGGAATCGGTGGAACTACTCATAACGTGTGTGGAATCGAATGGAAAGGAAAGTTTCCCCAAGCATGCTAAAGACAGACTGGCAAACAAAATGGACACATAGAAGGAGCAGGGTTGACTGGGTTTGGAGTGCAACGAAGAAAGGGAAACAAGCTTAATCTCCAGGGGAAATCTTTGTGACCACAAGAATGAATGGGTCATGGCCCTGTCATTTTAGAGGAGCTTGGAGCTACTCCATTAGTGGGAAGTTTTCAGGAAATGTGGATGTAATAGAAGGACAAGCATGGGCTGACCTTGAAAGGGGCTCTTCCTGGAGACCTGCGTGCACTACTTCCCCACCGGGACTGTTGGACAATACCTCGAGTTGGCGCTCTCATTTCTCTTGCATTCAGCACACACAGAGACACCTCCTGAGAGCCAAATTGAGGACCTATTTGCTGCAGCAGAAGAGTCATGAGCACAGTATTTGAATCACTTATATTTTTGGATAGGAGTGGTTCTTGGAATAATCCAGAAAGTGTAGTTTAAGGGTTGGTTTTTGTTGTTTTTAAGAAAATTAAAGTCTGAATTACAGATCCAAGACTCTATGTATAATGAGGCTCTTTGCGCTGAATCAAAGGAAAAGGAGAGTAGTTTTTACCATTCTCTTCCTGTGCTTCTCGGCTGCTATTTTAAGAGTACTGGTTCTTCCTTCAGGGGAAGGTTAGGGTATTTTAGGGGTCAGTGTCTCTCTCGCCTTTCAGGGTAGTAGCCAGCATGTTCCATAGAGGCTGTGTGGTATGGACAGCTCCTCTGGACTGGGCTTTCTCCTTTCCCCCGGAAATACCCATGTATCCTTCAGATGGCTTTTTTTCAGGAAGCATATTTTGGAAGTTGTTAACAGAATGGTTTGGCCTGTGAAAAAGAAGGGAGAGGGGATGTTTGCAAGTCTAGGCAGAGAGGTCCCGCAACTGATTAGACTGACCTCCCTCCACCCGAGCCCCCTCTGCCTCTCAGAACGTCTGGCTTTTCCTTGCCCATGAATCCATTCCCCACAGTATTTCTCTCAGAGCTTTTCTACTTCTTCATGCCTTTGAGCCCCACCTAACCCCCTCATCCTTTACCTTCTCCCCCATAGAGTGGAGCTAGCTGATGTGAGTGCTTTCCCCTCCCACTTCTCCCCCCAGAGTTGCCTCCCTTGCCTCCCCTTTCCTTCCTGCCTCCTCTCCAGGCCACTCTTCCTCTCTCGTGGATGGGTGCCCCTTCCCCTCACCCCACAAACCCAGCACAATCCTCCGTCCCGCCAGCCCCCCAGAAGCAGTCATCCACTCTCATTACCTTTCCTCCACCAGCCGTGCACCTATCCTTAACCCTGAGCTTCCAGAACTTCATTCCATCATGGCCAACGGAGGAGCCCCTGCTATTTGCCTGGCCTGAGGGCTGTGTGCGCCAGGCTGACGGCAGGCAGATCTGGCTTCCCCAACAGTGGATGAGCCCACGGTGGCAGCCTCTCCAAATTCACGCACAGCAGAGGGCCTGAAATTGTAGTTTGCCTCTGCATCACCACCCCTCCCCCGCCCCACGCTCTTCCCCCTAAAAAGCCGTCCAAAAGATCACCAAGAAGCAAATGTGACATGCAAAGATTTTTCTTTGTTTTTATCTTCCTTGACATCCAAGTGACATTTGACTCTCCCTAGTGGTGGCTAAGAGCTCAGACTCAGGCCGTGGCTCGGTTCCTGGCTGTGCCTTTCCCCAGCCTGTGACCTCAGACAGGTCCCTTACCGTGTCTGAGTCTTGGTTCCCGCCTTTGCAGAGTGAGGATAACAAAACTATGTCACAGGGTTGCTGCCTGAAATGACTGCTCTGGGGGAAGCGTCTTGTCCCCTCGGAAGTGCTCTAGGTGTGTCTGTTGTGGCTTCTGAGGACTCCTTTCTTTAAGTCCCTTTCCCCTAACTCTGGATGCTCCTGATCTTTCTCCTGTCCCTTTGCGCTCTCTCATTTTTTGTTTTTACTCTCCTGATTCTCTTTTTGCCCCCTAACATGAAGAGGTGGTAGAGAATGCAGCCTTGACTCTCCCTTGCCCTTTCTGTATTTCTCAGACCTTCCTGCCGAGGTTCCCCACCCGTAGATGAGTCATCGACCCAGACCCCACCCCAGCTGCCTGCTACATAGCCCACCATCTGGATCTCCTCCCTGCCCCTCAGACTCAGCAGTCCCAAAAATATTTTAACATTTGTTTTGTTTTTGTTTTAAAAGCAATAAATGCTCATTATAGAAAATACAGGCAAATTTTAAGGATAGAATATGAATCAGCAGTAATCCCATGACAGCAAACACCACTGCTCAATTTGGGTGGATCTGTCAAGGGGCCTTCACCTGGGCCAAGTTTCCCCCCAGGGATGTTTGGCGATGTCTGGTGATATTTTTGGTTGTCAAGTTGGGGTTGTGGGAGGGGCTGCTGGCATCTATCAGGCAGAGCCCAGGAATATCACCAAACATTTTACAATGCACAGGCTAGCCCGCACAACAAAGAATTAGCCCACTCAACAGCGCTAATAGAATTAGCCCACTTAATAGTGAGAAACCTTGTTCTGGACCTTTGTCTTTATATAAATGGCCCAAATAGAATAAATCGGAATTCCTTTTTTCTTTCTGCCTCCATCCTGCTTCTCTCACCTGTGTTCTCTGTTTCTGTCAGTGACCCCACTTGTCTCCCTCACCCCACATCCAATCCATTACCAAGTCCTCAGATTGCCCATGTGTCACATCTTTGCCTTCTACCCCCATCTCTTATCTTTCTTCCAGTTTTGCTGTTAATGACCACTCACTCAAAGTAATGGAAAGGTGCTCCAGCAGGCCCTTCACCTTGAGTTTCCCTCCAGCTGGGCCTGGCCTGTACCACCTGTGTGCTTGGAGACCTTCTCTCGACCTCCACAGCCTCTTAAATCCAGCCCTCGGAGTCTGAGCTCCCTGAGTGCAGCAGTTTCCTCATCTGACCAGTTTCCGTGACTAGCTAGAATGGAACACCATTCTGAGCACAGGGTTGGTGCTTGGTAGATCTCTGTAGAATGTGTACAGATGAATGGTTGCGTGAAAGAAAAGCCTGGAAAAAGTTCTCCTGATTCCCTCTCAATCTGTCTTTGCAGATCCTTGGTGAATGGTTTGGTCGGACCATCATTCGCTCCTGTACCAAACTGAGCTACGAGCACGCACAGAGCATGATTGAAAGCCCGACCGAGAAAATCCCCGAGAAGGAGCTGCCCCCCATCTCCCCCGAGCACACCAGTGAGGAGGTACACCGGGCTGTCTTGAATCTCCACGGAATCGCAAAGGAGTTACGCAAACAACGGTTTGTGGACGGCGCGCTGCGTCTGGATCAAGTCAGTCACTTCTCTTTTTTGGTGCAACCAACAGATTTGACTTATGCTTGAACCCAGCATGCGTGAGGTTCAATATGGCAGTCTTGGGATCTTCCCTTCTTCCTTCCCCAGTCACGGCACCGAAACAGTGTTCTCTGAGGCAGGCAGGGACTAACTCTCTCCCACCCTCCAAACTTCACAGGCACACGAAGCCCACTGACATGACCCAAGGCAAAAGAGTGGTGTCTGTGTGGGTGGCCCTGTGACCAGCACTCCCAGCTGGTCTTTCCTGGCCAGGCTGTAACCCAGCATTTGAGCCTTCCCTCACTTTCTACCTCACATCCCTCTGAATGGAGGTGGGGACAGGAACAGGGAAGTTTACAAGGCAGCTGACCAGTATCTGATGATGAGGCTTTTTAAAAAACGTGTTTCTTTTTATCCCTTGTCTTCCAAAAAGAGTCATATGTTTATAAATTCTGGATTCATATTTAAAGAGGCGGAGAACTGAGGAGACTGGAGAATGTTGACTGTTGAGGAACATGGCAGCCCGGAATGGTACTGATTACTTTTGCGTATCACAGCTGCTCCCGTGGCCTCCTGGGACTTAGGTAGCTGTCGCTCAAACTTGGTCACATTTCCATGTCCATTTCCATGTGTGGCGACTCTTAAAACCTAGGAATCCTTTCCTTGCCAGTCATCAGTACGTTATATAGTAGAGCCTGTGTTCTGTATTTTGCAGCTTTTTTTTCTCATTTATATTTCTTACCCAAACCCTTGAGAACCTGCTCTCTCTGCCTGCTCAATATAGGCTGAGGGAAGTCTCTAGGCATTTGAAAAATGAGTTGAGCAACAGGATTGGCTGAGGGAGACCACCGCCAAGGGGGCAGCCTCACAGAGACATCTTTGTCCGAGCCTTCCAGCATGGAGGGATCTCAAAAAGCTTTATTTTAAAACTTTGTAATTGAAGATTTCATTTCATCCTAGCTTTTGTGATAAATGTCACTAATGCTTCTCAGCCGGCATTGCAAATAGTTGCTGCTCTTGGGCCTAGGAGTAAGTTAGCAGCATCTGGGGCAAGTGGACACGCTGTTCTTCCTGTGCTTGAAGGAGTCGTACCTTCTGGAGCTCCCACACTCCTCCTTCCCTGGCCTGGGCTCAGGCAGCCTGAACGGGCCTGTCTGTGAACGCTGATGGGCAGGCAGGAGGCCGAGTGGCTGCTAGGGAAGCCAGCAGAGCTGGGAGAAGAGGGACCAAAGGTACAGGAGATGACAGATTATCTCCCTTCCTTCCTTCAGGGAAATCCTTGGTGGGGGCATGAACATACCCCGGGTCTCACTCTCCAGTGGCTGCCTGGTTGTCAGATCCAAGGATGCTTTTCGGTTCTTGCTTCCTGGACTTGGTTCTGCATTTGGAAGCTGGCCTTTGAAGCTCACCTCCTGGTTCTCTGCTTCTCTTTGGACATCTCCAGTAATGTCCTGTGGGTCCCTTTGCAGAAGCCTTTTCCTCTGCTGTCCCCTGTAGGCTTCTTGTCCTTGGAGTCTTCACCCTCCTTTTCGTCTCTATCCACACTCCCTGAACGAATTCTTCTACTCTTAGGATTGTCACTACTAACTGAATGCTGATGATGCCCAAATCTGTCTCTCTAGCCCTGCCCTCCTTCCCAAGCCCTCGACAGGCCTCTCCCTCTGCCTTCTGGAACTCTCCACCCAGATGCCTCAGGGTCTCCTCAGCGGGTGCTCATCCTTCCCTGTGCAGGGATCCGTGCCCGAGGCGTGCTATGCAGCCTGCCTCATGCTCCCTCCTGCCCCGGCTCCCACCGGGGCAGTTGTGTGCATCAAAAAACCGTGCTATTTACCCAAATCAAATAAGATATACTGGTCAGATAAGAGCATAAAAAAGAAAGCTGTTGTTTCTGTGAAAACTGAAACTGTCTAAAAAGATTCAGTAAGGATGAATTTGTAAAAATTCTGCTATTTGCGTGTGACAACTATTAAAAAATAGGAGGGAAAAATCATAAAATTCAGGAAGAATTCTGTACTCAGATAGCTTTTCAGATGTCTATGTTCTCCCTCTCTTGAAGAAACAGAAACTGTAGGCATGCCTGTGTGGCTCAGGCAGCTAACGGTCTGACTCCTGATTTTGGCTCAGGTCATGATCTCAGGGTTGTGAAATGGAGCCCCTTCTCCTGTTTGCTCTCACTCACACTCTCTCACTCTCTCAAAAAAAAAAAAAAAAATTAAAAAGAAACAAAACTATAAATTATAGACAATGAATTATGAGTAATTTATTCAGAAAAAAATGTAGAAATCAATTGTCATCCTCTTTTAAAAAGCTTTATATTTTGGGGTGCCTAGGTGGCTCAGTAGGTTAAGCCCTGCCTTTGTCTCAGGTCATGATCTCAGGGTTCTGGGATCGAGCCCCACATCGGGCTGTCTGCTCAGCAGGGAGCCTACTTCCCCCTCTCTCTCTGGCTGCCTCTCTGCCTACTTGTGATCTCTCTCAGTCTCTGTGTCAAATAAATAAATAAAATCTTTTAAAAAAAGTTTTATATTTTGAAAAGCTGAATGAATGTACATTTATGTAAATTGAATGATTAGTTATAAATATATCTCATGTACGATTCCCCTCTTTATTGTTTAAAAGATTTTATTTATGGGGCACCTGGGTGGCTCAGTGGTTTAAGCCTCTGCCTTCAACTCAGGTCGTGATCTCAGGGTCCTGGGATCAAGCCTCACATCAGGCTCTCTGCTCAGCGGGAAATCTGCTTCCCCCTCTCTCTCTGCCTGTCTCTCTGCCTACTTGTGATCTCTCTGTCAAATAAATAAATAAAATCTTAAAAAAAAAGATTGTATTTATTTATTTAGAGAGTGCATGCACAAGGGCAAATGGAGGGAGGGGCAGAGGGAGAAAGAGAGAGAGAGAGAGAGAATTCAAGCTGACTGCCCACTGAGCGGCAAGCCCAACACGGGGCTCGATTCCAGAACCCTGAGATCATGACCTGAGCCGAAACCAAAAGTCAGACGCTTAACCAGTGGAGACTCCCAGGCGCCCCTGATTCTCCTCCTTAGCCAGCCCCTACAATAACTTACTAACCACTCCTTCAAGCACCTAAAATAGAGGGCTCTGTTATAACATCTTAGAGATCTTACCCTATCAGATTGTTAGAATGTTTGCTTGGATTAAATATAAGAAATGCTCTATAACTATAAAACTATAAAAGGTCACTGTTAGGTGATCTCAACTCACAGTAGGAAAGGTATGGTAGTCAAGGAAGAAGAATGATCATAGATTATTGTTACTGATCTATTCGCTTATCGTAGAATCAGAATTTAATTGCTGAAAACAACCTTAGATATTTCTATCTCATTGGCTCTCACAATTTATACGTTGGCAAGCTGATGCCCCCCAAAGGTTAAGTGAATTGCTTATATGCAAGAAATCAGATAGCTGATTCTTTGTTCAATTTTCCTCCATTTACATCATGCTGACTTAAGAGAGAAAAGTTTTCCTTCAAAGTGAGGGGGAGAAAAAGCCCTCAAAAGTCCTAATTGGGTTCCAGTTAATTAAGGTTTGAAAATAATGGATGTACATCCTTGGAGTGGATTCCTCGGTTCCCCAGAAAACAAGTTATGTGGACCCCAGCTTTGGAAGGAAGAACACATCAATCTCGCACAGCAAGGGACATTGGCAAGATCCTTTATAAATCAGCTCAATGGCCCCATTCAGGGGTGACCGGGTTTGTTCCCCCGGGCCTGCTGCCTGCCTTTGCCCTCACAAAAATCCATTTTTCCTTGGTGCATTTGGTGTAGCTGGCTCTTTGGAGCTTCTCTCTGAGGCTTTGTTTGCCTCATTTCACCATGTCCACATTTTTGGTCAGTCCTTAAAAAAAATATGCCCTTTCACACTCGCCTCAATTAGAGAGGCCGTGCCTGTCACACAGTAGGACCCTGGATACGGAATACATCTGCTAAGCCAGAAGTTTTCCCTTTCCGGGAAGTCAGTTTACCATGAGGACCTCCAGAATGAGGGAGGTGGGGGGTACTAGGGTAGCGCCTGTCTGTTCAGCCAGGGTCGGAGCAGTTCAGAGGTTAGAACACACAGAAATATGGAACTGCTTGACCACCAGGCGACTGCAGTGGACAGCATTGGCCAGAGCGGCCTTAGCCACATGGGAGACAGTGCACCCTTAGCCCTCAGGGCTGCCTGGGCTGGCTCCAGTCCCTGGGGTCCGCCTGCTGAAGTTGTCTGCTCACCCCAGCATGCTATCAAATACGACCAAGGTGTGTATGTACTGTGGTGTGGGATCCATTGGGAAGGGCCACCTTGAAGGTCAGATCACCCGCTTCCTGTCACAGGCCTCTTTCACCTAGAGCTCGAACCTCATTCTACAGAAGTTCTAGCTCTGTGAAAGGATGCCCCTTTGTTTCACTGCCCAAAAAGCAAATGCAGATGCCTAATGCATTCTTTGTGCTTTTTGGTCATAGGAGTTGAATAGTATTGCTTCTGGGTGGTTTTTTCCCATCTTCACGTTTCCCGCTGCCATGTTAATTCTAGACTCTCCACAGATTCTGGTCTCATTTTCTTTATCATCATATATGTCACTGCTATTTCTTGAAAGGAGATGCCCCCAAACGGGGACGAGATGTTTTTGTAGTAAAAGGAACCATAACGGTTTATAATCATATGCAAACCTTGAGTTTTGGGGAAGGGAAACACTCTGGTTCTGTCCTTGCTCCATGACTTGGGCCTGCTGGACAAGCCCTGAGGGTGTGCCCAGCTCCCTAGAACTTCTGTTTATGCCCAACACAAAGCCTGCTCCCGGGCAGCCATCTCTCTAGAGAGGAAGAGAATGCTGCCTGTGATCTGACAAAGCCTCAGACTCCTTTTAGCGTTCTGTACCTTAGTGGTTGCCTTAAAGAAAGGATAGCAAGGGAGGATAGCGGCGTGGTAAATAGAACCCTCAAACAAAAACATCTCAGAGAAAATTGATTATCTTCAGGAAGCTATGCTTACAGTGTTCTGGGGCTTTCTCTCAGCCCGACATTCCTCAGTCAGGAGAGAGCCCTTAGAGAGAGCCCACTCTGTGTGTGGGCTTCTGTGAGAAACCCGCATGATGGCCTGCGAGAAACTGGGCCCCTTCTGGGGTCTTCCCAGCAAGTGGTCAAGGCTACTGAGCCTTTGACTTTCTGAATTTAGAGAAAGTTGCAGTGAAGAAGAGTTTATATTTCCATCTTGGGTGATACCTCCAAACTAAAGGAGCCTTTACTGAATTCTCAGCTACCTCTTCTATGATGCCCTCTTGGCAGGATTTGAAGCCCAGACATTGGGCACTTTGTTTGAGTGGACTTGATTATAAAGATAAACTTGACAGTGAAATAATTTTTAAATATCTTGGGACCCAAGCTGCTGTGGAGTGCTATTCTGGATGTCCTTGGGCTAACCCAGCCCTGAAGTCAGGAGTCTGCAGACTTTTTGGAAAGGGCCAGATAGTAAATATTTGGGACTTTGTGGGCCATACAGCCTCTCTTTCAACTCCCCAACTCTGCTGTTGCGACATGAGAGTAGCCACGGATGAACCGGTGAGCAGACTGTGTGCCAAGAAAGCTTTAAGGACCCTGGAATTTGAACTTGACGTCCTTTTCATTTCACAAAATAGTGTTCTTCCTTTGATGATTTTCGATCATTTAAAAACGTAAAAAGAGGGCGCCTGGGTGGCTCAGTGGGTTAAGCCTCTGCCTTTGGCTCGGGTCATAATCCCAGGGTTCTGGGATCATGTCTGCTCAGCAGGGAGCCTGCTTCCCCCTCTCTCTCTCTCTGCCTGCCTCTCTGCCTACTTGTGATCTCTCTCTCTGTCAAATAAATAAATAAAATCTTTTAAAAAATTATTTTTAAAAATGTAAAAAACATTTTTAGCTGCATAAGAGCAGGTAGAAGGCTTGATCTGGCCTGGGGTCCATAGCTTGCTGACCCCCACTCACCTGAAATTTAGCTCTGGGACCCAGGCGGCTCTTCGGGGCTCATGATCACTGGGGAATCAGGCGAGGTGATGGAGAACGGCGGGGCTTAGTTAGCTCTGGGGGTGGTTTCATGCAATTAAGTAAATTATTCCTTTGATTAGTACCACGTTTAGCAGGTCCAGTCGGAGGCCAGAAGTATAGGAATGAATCAGATCAGCACCAGTTCCCTTACCCTACTTACAGGCAGGTAGCTTTAATTAGCCAGAGGCAAACAGAGCAGCGGCTCTCATTTCCCACCTCTGTGAGCTGGCAGCCTCTTCGAAGTTGGGTCTCCTCCCCAGCCCGCCTGCAGAGAGAGAGGCTGGCTCTGCCTTCTCACCCGCTCGTGGAGTGGGCCTGCTCGTGGCCAAAGCCGAATCTACGGGGGCCGTGTAGTGCGTCTCTCCCCACCCTGCCCCCGCTGCTGTATGTAACTATAGGTTTTGTTGACTCGTATGTTTAAAGTTACAGTGAAGAATGTTTCTGTTCTCCCCTCCAGTACAGTCGTTTGCAAAAAATGAGCCTTCCAGCTCTCTGCTGTTGAATTTTTGTACCGTGTGATATCTGGTGCAAGGTAGAAAGAATGGGCTATTCATCCTGCCTGACTCTTCCTTGGTCTTACTATTTACATCACCAGTAAAGCACGGGGGCAAGCTGCTGGTCAGATGGTTGGACATGTTTGTTGAATCGGTCTCTATTGTCTGAGTCATGGAGTCCTTCATTCAGCATGCCTTCCGAAAGCTTTTACTGGGCACATGGTGTGTGCCAGGTGCTGGCGATGAGGGGGATGAGCTCTAGTGGGGAAGACTCCAGAGTGAGCAGCTGTGGGGCGCTAGGTAGGCAGGCAGGTGAGAGACACTTCTTTGTGCCCCGGTTCTTAGGTAGGCCCCATTGAACCCCTCTTTTCCTTAGAAAGGAAGCTTTGTATCAGATTATAAAAGCATAAGTAAAATTCCTTGATCTATGAAAAGGTATTTAAGTATATTCTAATGTTATAAAATTTAGAAAATACAACAGTGTAAAGAATAAATAAAAACCACCTATAATTCCATCATCCAGAAATAGCCGCTGCTAATATTTAGACGTCTTATGGTTCCTTTTGAATATCCTCCTTAACGCTTCATGGCAGGAGGGAGGAGTGGTAAGCATAACATACATATAATTTTCATATTCTGCTTTTAATATTATAGAATGAGTTTTTCCCATGTCATTCAAAATTCTTCTAAATCATTGTAATGCATCTGTAATATTTCCTCATATTAGTAAGCTCTGAAACATTTAGCCATGACCCAATTGTGGATATTTAGATTATGATTTTTTTTAATATTATACAAACTAGTGCCATAGCCACCTTGTGTCCTAAGTCTTTACGCTGATTCTGATGATTTCATTAGGATGGTCCTAGAACTATGCTGATAGGATCAGAAGGACAGACATATTTAAGAATCTTCAAACACTGCCCCATTCCCTTGCCGAAAGGTTGTGCCAACTTCTGCTCCTTCCAGTAGCCTATGAATATGGGCACCAAGTGTGGAAATACCCGTCAGGAATTCTGTGTCTATACGGAGTATATGTGTCTGTCTGTCCCTGCCTCTCTTTCTCTCTCTCTCTCTCTCTCCCCCTCACAAAGTCATGTCCTGGTCTCCTGCAATGTCCCAATGGCTGTGGTCTTGGATTATTCCTTCATCATTCCTATTTTATTTTATTTTATTTTATTTTATTTTATTTTCATGAGGCCTTGTCTACAAAGAGCATTGTCACACCATAGACTCTTCTAGCATTAGCCATTACAAAAAATACTCAACCTAAAATTAAGCCTAGGTTTTTTCTTTTTTTGAGAGAGAGAGCATGAGTGGGGCGGGGAGTGCGTGTAGAGGGAGAGGGAGAGAGAGAATCCCAAGCAGGCTCCACGCTCAGCACAGAGCTCTCTAACGCAGAGCTCAATCTCAGGACCCTGAGATCATGACCTGAGCCGAAATCAAGAGTCAGATGCTTAAAAGACTGAGCCCCTCAGGCACCACTAGAGTCCAAAAATTTTAAATGGCTGAGAGGGGTAGTTGAAAGCATCTTGCTAACCCCTTGTTGGAAGCTGAGACCGGAGAGCGACCTCCTGCCCCAAAATGAGATCCTCCTTTCCTCTCATTAGAATCCATAAAGAAACCCATCCTTTTTGAAATTATGTTGAGAATTATTGTTGCATGTTCAGATCCTCAGAGAACATTGGAAATTCAGTAGCCTTTCTTCTGTGGCTCTTACCTCCTGTGTATAATAGCCTTGGGTTGGCCTGACGTGAATAACTATAAAGAAATCAAACTGAATTAAGACTAAAGAGCCCAGTGTGGCTTTACCATAAGAATCTCTATGCTTTTCTTCAGGGTAGTAGGAAACAGTCCAGGAAGGTTTCCACTAGAAGTTCAGGGCTTCTGTTTCAGTGTTGACAGATGTGCATTATTTCAAGCATAGAGAGAGTTCTAGAATTAGTGAGGTTTAAAGAACATCAGTCTGTAAGTTTCTCCCAGTTGCCAGTTTCATACTAATTATATTAGCAAAGTTTTCATTTAAGCGTATCTAGCTCATTTATAAATAAATCTTCAGCCAAGAATCTGTGCTCCTTTGAGCGAGTCAGCAGCCAGGCCATCTAGCACGGCCTCTGTGAGGCGAGGGGAAAAGCTGGACAGAACGAGCTGCAGACTAAGGCTTCAGGAAGGACCTGGCAGCACAGGGAGCCCCGGTCATGCTTCTGAGAGAAGGGGAGAGATGGATCGGATGGCATCCCTACTTTCATATGGAATCAGGGAAGCCACGTATTCATCCCAAGGCATGAACAAGAGACAGACCTGAAAACTTGACCTAGTTGTAGCTAAGTAACACGAATTACAGCCACTGTGGGAGCTGAGCACTGTTTGTGGCTTGTTAACATGTGCATAAAACGAACATATATCATTAAGTAGCAGAGTAACTGTGCCGAGCAGCTTGTTATTAAAACCCCAAACTCTTCATGTGCTCTTCCCTTAGGCATATCACATAGTCATTTACTCATAATTTTCAAAAATTAGAAGGAATACAGGTAGTATTATTCTGGAAGTTGTTAAAAATACAGACTCAGACATGATCTTGGACCCTCACTGGACAGATATTTAAGTTCCCGTTGTGTTACGAGTACTGCCCTTAGTTCTCTAAAGGAGCTTGAGGTAGTGGAAGGCCAACTTTCTACCTTCCAGTTACAGAGTGAACTTGAGAAGAACTCTGTGTACTTACAAGAAACTTGAATAAGATAAAAGCAAGGGCATAGTCCGTTGACTTGGGGCTGAAGGTATAGGTTTTTAGGTGGAATGGGATTCGCAGAAGAGGGCTGGCTGGGGGAGGGAAGGCTGGCTCACACAGTGGTGCCAGGGAAGGACATGACTGGTGACGGGGGAGCTGAAGGGCAGAGAATGCCCACTCTATTGGGACAACATGGCATAAAGCCCATCGTGCTACTCTCTCCTCTTGAGTCCCAAACCCACTGAGAAATAGACACACAAGTCAGACTGAGAACGAAATATTCTATTGGTGATAAAAGTTTGGATCAGAGAAGGCAGCTCGAGCGAGTTCAAGCATTTGAAACAACCAGAAGTTAATGTTCTAAAAAGAAACTGGTTGGAGTGATTAGAGGGAGCAGAAGTATGGCCCCTACTAGGCTGTGTACCCGGGCATGGGCCAAATGTGACCTTCACCACTCAGTGCCCTCCAGGGCCCCTAGGAGTGCCCCCCCTCCAAGCAGTGGCTACAGAGGATATTCGAGGGCTGGTGCTTTCTTCTTGCCCACAAGGGCCAGTACAAATCCTAAGCAGAACTCTGAAGACTGCTTCTTAATATAACTTTACAGAGTGGACTTGGTCCTGTCCCAGTTCTGGAAGCTTTTCACTTGCCTGCTGCTGCTTTCTACTTGCCTGTATCCAGGCTTATTTCTTAAAAAGGGGGAAAGCACCCCCTCCCCCATAAACCTGTCTTCATTTCCGAGAACCTGAAGAAGGTACCTGCAATTTTGCTAGAGAGGTTTGCATCAGCCAGCCCCTCCCCCGCTCTCCCTCCCATCCTCCCATTTCGGGCTCCCCCAGCACTTTATTTATACCCGTCGCCTGTCTTGATCACATTGTCCCACTGCTTTGTCATTTCCCATTTTCCTTCCTGTCTCCTTCTCTGAGACTGTGACTTCCTGAAGGGTAAGGACGGCGTCTCTGTATCCCCGCCCCCTGCACGCTGCTTGTTTCTAACCAGGCATTTCAAGGTCTCTGACCATCTCTGTGCATATTGGTCTTTTTTAAAAAGAGGAAGGTAGTTGTGACCTGGACAGGGGACTGTAGCTCTCAAAGAGAGGGGTGCTTACGTAAGAGAATTAAATGCACATTATAAATCAGAGGTTTCCTCCCCTCTTTGAATAGAAGGGTTGGGTGTTTGATTCCTCGCCAAGGGATCCAGGGTTTAGAACAGGGTGTAATGAGGACTTTCTCAAGGTGGAGCTGCCCGGACAGGTGTGCAGAGACAAGAAGCTCCAGCCCCTCAGGGGACTGGCAGTGTTTCTAAGGCATCACCTCCATGTCCTCAGACCAGGGAGCCTGTGTCCCCGAGGGAAGCCTGGCAGCAGAGGCTCTCCAGGGGAAGGTAGAGACCCCCAGTGTACCACCCTGGGAACGGAGATGTCCAGGCTTGTCGGAGAACTGGCTCGCCCGCATGGAAAGGTGGGCAAGGCACCAGATCCCCCCACCACCTGCCTTCCACAGAGACTCCCTCTGGGATGAGCTGATGTCAGCTGCTATCCCCCACCCACATGACAAAATGGAAATGATCTGTGTACCACGATGGGATCCTGGTCTCTGCTCCCCCCATGAATTCTGATGGGAGCCTGATTTTGCTTCTCATGGAGATGGTTTGCACAAGACAGGGGTTTTGTGTTGGGCTGCTGGGCTGCCTGAGCAGAGTAGATAACTCACATCATGGTTGGGGTTGAGAATGTGCCCAGATGACTCAGGCTTAAGTCCCTAGCATTTCCAGGGGGCAGAGAAGGGAGGCCAAGGGCTCTCACGCTGACGAGGTGATATATAAGAAATTTCTGGGGGTCAAGCAGGGGAGCGACCAGCATCCCTTGTTCCGCTCTGAGATGCAAGACTTTCAGGTTAGCGGCCTCAACAGACAGAAAAGATTTGGCTCCTCTGGGGGCTCAGTCTTTCGGGTAATTGATTAGGAAGCGCTTGGCCTCTCCCATTTCTATTCACAGGACACTCTGCACGTCCTCAGCCTGCCCCCGTGTCACAGCCCACGTCACTCGAATGTGAGCCAAACAGCTACATAAGAGATGTGGAATCCTTTGACGTTAGTAAAACCTGCATTGGGGAAAGGGAACCCTTGCAGCTGACCCTGAGATTTTAGCATGACTGCTTCTCAGGGCCAGCCCAGTGGATTTCGGTTTCCATGGTCTGGGGAGCCAAGGGGGCCTCTGCTCCTGTTCACGGCCTGCCCTAAACTCTGTTGCTGGATTGAGTTCCCCCAAACACTGCTTTCACCTGTCACTCGAGGACCTGCAGTCTCCTGAAGCAAATTTCAGGGACCAGTAAGTTTTCTGTAGCTCTTCCAGGACAAGATCTAGGATGGCTAAGTTTTAATTTTGCCAACAAGGACCTTGTCTTAAAAAGCTAGTTACCATTTACTGTCGTCGTGATTTCACAAATGAAGACATTCTAGCACCATTCATTCCCAAATGAGGGAAAGATATCTTTCACAGTATGAAGCAGTCTTTCCCAGTGACTTGACTGAGCTTTGTGGGAAACCTCTTTCTCATTTTGTTCATCTCAGACCGGCCTTTGAGAAGAGCTGGATTGCTGCACCGGGCCCAAGTGCCTCCTGGCTTTGGAGGCCCTCTGTGATGTGGCCTGTGTTTGACATTCCCAGTGTCCCACCAGCCCATCTCCCTTCCTCATCCTTCCCTGCCTTCACAGAGCCTGGGCCTCCAGCTGCTCGCCCCAGTCCCACATACCTCACTTCCTCCAGAGGCCTGCTCCAGATTGGTCCAGATAGCAATATTTCATAGGTTTTCATTCATTTCGTGTTATTTTATTTCTTTATTACCTTCATCTCCCTCCTTGCCTGGATTCTTGAATGTCAGCCGTGGAGAAAGTAGATAATGTTGCTGCAACTTCTTACCTGCCAATCTGTGGTGTTGGTATGCCACAGGCACTGTGTCACCTACGGCCGGGGGGGGCTCCAGGACCCAGTGCCCACTTTATATCCAGTCTAGAACGTGAAGAGCTGGTCCTGTTATTCCTCAGGGAATTCCCACGTTTTAAAAGCAGAATATTATTGTAACACTCATTGTTTTGTAGCACTCTTCCCATTCCCCTTTTAAATGGCATGTGGCAGACATTTTTCAACTAAAGAGAATTTAAGAGCTTTCAAAGTATTTTGTAACTTGATCCCTTTTGACTTATCTTTTTAATTTCCCACACTTTTTTTTTTTTTTTAATATCTACCACGTATAAGTACTGTGCCAGGCATTGGGGACAAACAGAAGAGAACATGATCCCAGCTTTCCGTGTCCCAACCCTCAGAGTAGCTTAATGTCTCACGGAGGAAATGGGCCACAAATAGGAGAGGGAGGTGTAAGGGAAAAGCCTGGATGATAGGCTGCACTGGGTTTGAGTGGAGGTGGCTGCCTATGTGTTTTGTGTGAGAACACTGGCTATGGTTGGAAGGGACCACTTTAAAAGTCAATTAGAGACAAGGTCAGTCTATTTTTAAAAAAGTTTTCTCCTGTGCAAAATAGAAATTGGCAATTTGCTATGAGAAAAACAGTGGAAATGCTGAAAATAAATTAGAAATTCTTTAATTGCCCCTTGAATTGTGACCCCCTAGGGTAAAGGAAATCTGCCAGATTAGAGAGAAATGAGCCCAGACCCCGAAGGGCAACACCCAGGGAGGGAATCCCAGCAGGTTTCTTATCTGCTTGTCAGCATTAAATTGGCAAGCTCCTAAACAGGAAAATTTGCTAATGAATAACAGTCCACTGGGTTTGAAGTACATTTGAACAGGGAGCCACTACTGAGCTCTGAGAATGTAGGCTGGGCAGTGCGGCAGTCTGAAACTGCTTTGCTGCAATCAGTTTCCTTCTGTAAATAACAAGGGTACTCTCCCCTTCCGTTCTCCTGCCCTCCACCCCAGCCAATTACTGGGACCGTGCTCAAAGTCTTTCCTGCCTCCCTGGCTGGCATGCGGGGACGCGCTCCTGACTTGATTCTTGACTCCTTGTTGCCGAGGACTTCTCGGTTCCTGTGGAGATCTGTCCTGGTTGCCCAGAGGCCTAGCTTTGAACTTCTCTGGGGTACATGCTTCTGCTCCGGACTGGCCTAGGTCCAGATCCCATTCTCTTCTTGCCACCAGCTACAAGTCAGTGAAGACTTACAGAGCAGACCCTGTGCGAGTCCACCTGGATTCTGACCCTGACCCTTGCACTCAGCTATGTGACTCTAAGTTTTCTGTGCCTCAGTTTCCTAAGATAATAAGCAGTGAAATGAGATAACATCTTCCAGAGATAATCATAAAATGGAGATAACGTGGGTCACTTGTCTGGCTCTGCCCATAGAGTGAGCAACTCTGATCTCGGGGTTGTAAGTTCGAACCCCATGTTATGATTACTTAAAAGTAAAATCTTTGGGGCGCCTGGGTGGCTCAGTAGGTTAAGCCTCTGCCTTCGGCTCAGGTCATGATCTCAGGGTCCTGGGATCAAGCCCCGCCTCAGGCTCACTGCTCAGCAGGGAGCCTGCTTCTCTCTCTCTCTCTCTCTCTCTCTCTCTCTCTCTCTCGGCCTGCCTCTCTGCCTACTTGTGATCTCTGTCTGTCCAATAAACAAATAAAAATCTTTAAAAATTAAAAAAAAAATTTTTTAAGTAAAATCTTAAAAAAAAAAAAAAAAGTAGAGACGATGTTCCTGAGATACTGTTGGTAAAATGGAGGTAATCATAGTGCCTTTGCCATCGGGGTTCTGTTAGGTTAGTGACTTGTACCCTTAAAATGCTTAGAACAGAGCCTGACACCGGACAGCAAATGCCTGTTAGCTGTGTGGCCAGAGATGCTGAGAAAGACCCCATTTCTGTCCTCACGGAAGAGCCACCTCTACAGGGCTACCGTGGGGCCGTGGGGGTCACCGACAGCTGTGGCCTGGAAAGCCTTCCCCTCATTTGCAATCCTGAAGTTGGGTCTGGACAGAGGGGAAGGGCTTGAAACGGAGGTGCAGGGGTGAGGATGGGGCCTCTCCTACCAGCCCCCGAGCCAAGTGTTCACCTACTCAGGAGTTGGGACCAGACTCCCAAACAGGGGACGCCTTGCAGGGTTTGTGAGGCAGGAAGGGAAGGAGATGGAGTTCCCCCTCCTACTCCAGGTCACTCAGAGAAGTGAGGCAGAATATTGCACAGTTTATGTAATGCTTCCCCAGTTGGGCTGCTTTTAGCTTTTGCTATTATAAATAGCACTGCAATTAATTATCTGCATAAAATTTAAAAAAATCATTTTGGATTATTTCCTTCAGAATAATTCTTGGAATGACTGAATGGAAGGGAATTCATTTTTTTGTGTGTGATACTTTTCTCTTTTTGGTTAACTTACTATTTTCTTAGAAAAGTGATACTTGTTTGTTTTATAAAAACTTAGAGATTAACAAGTAAGGCCAGCAGAGGCATCGGTCATCCATAACCTGGTCATAACATTTTTCTATGTATCCTAAAGGGTGTGCGTTTTCAAAGCTTTTGATACAAACTGCCAGGTGATTTTCCAGAAAGGTTAAGCTAATTTAGGCTTTCCCCAGCAGGAACAATAGTGCATTGTCATTGTATCTCACCAAATGGAGAGTTTGTAAGTTTTATTTAATCTTCGTTATTATGATAGGTTGAAAATGGCGTTTTATTATTGTTTTGACTTATATTTGTTTTACTGTTTGTGGGCTTGATCAGCTCCCAAGTTCTCTGTTTGCCGTTTCTATAAAAAGGCAGATTCTATATACAATCATGAGGAACCCCTAACACCTTCAGCACTACACCCACCAGCCACATTTGTAGCCAGAATTACTTTTTATTTCCTAGTAAGGTATAATTTACATATAGAAAAAAGCCCTTTTCTCCTTTTTTTCTTTTTTCAGTTCTATCACCTCAGAAAATCTCAACTTTCCCCTTTATACTTGTGCTCTTCCCTCTACCCTCCGCCCCATGGTAGCCTGTTTTCTTTCCCCATTGTTCTGCCTTTTCTGGAATGTCATACAGAAGGAGTCATACAGTTGGTAGCTTCTTGAGTCTAGCTTCTTTTACTTAGCATCGTGCCCGTGAGGTTTACCATGTGGTTATGTGTATCGATGGTCACTCCCTTTTATTGTAGAGTAAGTGTTCTGGTATACTGTAGGTGGCCCACAGTTTGTTTATCTATTTACCAGCTGAAGGATATCTGGGTTGTTTCCAGCTTGGAGCAATTATTGAATGATGGTGCCATAAACACCTACAGGTGTTAATGTGATAGTTTTCATTTCACTGGGTAAATACCTAGAAGGAGGAGGATTGCTAGATCGTATGCCAAGTGTCTGTTTAAGTTTATTTAAAAACTGCCAAACAAGGGGCGCCTGGGTGGCTCAGTCGAGCGTCCAACTCTTGATTTCGACTCAGGTCATGATCAGGCCATGAGCTCAAGCCCTGGGTCAGGCTCTGTACTGGGCAGAGTGCCTTGCTTAATTTTTCCTCTCTCCCTCTTCCTCTGCCCCTCCCCACATCCCTCCCTCTCAAAACAAACAAACAAACAAACAAAAAACCTGCAAAACTGTTTTCTAGGTGGGGCTGTACCACTCACCAACAGTGTATGAGAGTTTTAGTTTCTTTACTTACCAGCTCTAGCTATTGTCAGGTTTTTGTTGGATTATTTTGTTTTATTTTTTAGTCATGTGAGTAGATGTATAAAAGTATTTCATTGGTTGTTTTTTTTTAAAGATTTTTATTTATTTGAGACAGAGAGAGCATGAGAAGGGGGAGGGGTCAGAGGGAGAAGCAGACTTCCTGCTGAGCAGGGAGCCCAATTCGGGACTCGATCCTCTGATTCCAGGATCATGACCTGAGCCAAAGGCAGTGGTTTAACCAACTGAGCCGTCTAGGTGCCCCATTTGTTGGTGGTTTTAATTTGCATTTCCCTACTAACTAATGATGTTAAACAAACATGTTTTCATGGGCATATTTGCTGTCTGTGTATCTTTTTTAATGAAGTGCCTGTTCATATCTTTCACCCATTTTTTACTTGGGTGGCTTAGTTTCTTATTACTAAATGTTGAGAGTTCTTATATTCTGGACCTAAACTAAACCCTCTCTCAGGTATGTGATTTACAAATATTTTATCCAGGTCTTCGGCTTGTCTTTGCATTCTCTTATTTCTTTACTCTCTCTTTGAAAAGCAAAAGCTGTAAATGTTGATGAAGTCTGGTGGACCGAATTTTTCTGTCAAGGATTTTGCTTTTGGTGCCCTAAGAAATGTCTGACTAACCCAGGGTCATAAAGATTTTTCCCTGTCTCTTCTGGAAATGTTCTAGTTTTAGGATTTACATTTTGGTTCTTCCTTCTTTTAAAGACGCTCATTTCCTAGGCCCAATTTTTTTTTTTTTTAACACAGTCCCAATAACTGAGACAGACATATAACTGAGCACAGTTATATGAGAGCCTTGCCAGGCATGGTGCCCACCAGGAACCATCTGGAAAGGAGGTGCAGCATCAGAAGCTGCCTCAGGAGTGGCTTTTAAACAGATATGAGGCTTCTCTGGCTTAAGATTTGGCATAAAAGTGAAGTTTGTATCTTCTTAAAGGAGGGTGCTGATGATAAGAGAAAAACCTCTGAACGTTCTAGATAAATCCTTCTGACTCCTGCACAAAGTTGGGTGGGTAAATGGTGCCAAGCACAGGACTTTGTCGATTACATGCAAACACCCATGTCAGTGAGTCACCCAATCATGCTTTAATCTCATAACCAAGAGGCTTTTAAAAATTATAGTCAACAAGGCAGCTTGCTAGTTATGACTGCCATTGGAATTGGGTTTTCCCTAGAACAGCTGGAGTGCAATTTGGTGGGAAGAAAGCCTGTTATGGGTGAGAGGCCAAGGATTGCTTGCCTGGGAAGGATGTGCAGCTAACGTTTGATAGAAATCTGTGAAACTACCAACCCCAGCCAAGCTAAGTAGAGGCCTGCCATCTTTCATCCATGGGAAAATACACTGCAGCAAAAGTATTCAGAAAACAACATCGATTATCAACTTTGTGTCAGTCACCACGAGACAGGTAAGACATGGACCTGTCTCTAAGAAACACGTGGTTCAGAGTGTGCTTCCTACTGGGTTATAGAATCTGGGAGAAGATTCCTGTTCTAGTGAAGGAGGGCAGTTGAGAGTCGGTTTGGAATGGCTTCTTCAAGGATGTTTGAGGCAGAGCAGCACACAGGTTTGATATATTCTTGGAGGAGCAGACCATGGCATGGCTGGTCATAGGAAGGGCTCACGGGAGCAGTGGGAGATACTGTTGGAGATACGATGAAGGCCAGTCATGGAGGACCTTTTTTCCTCTGCCCTGAAATATGAGTGCTTTCTTGAATTCATCATATATCATTGAAGCATTTCACATATGGGAACGATGGGATGGGATTTTCTTTTTAGAAGGCTCTTTCTGGCAGCTCTGTAGAGAATGAATTGGGAAGGGGTCAAGGTGGACCTCAGTCAAGCCAGTTAGATGGCTGCAGCAGGAATCCACATGAGACCCTCTGGGGCCCCAACCTGAGGTCACACAACTGACGGAAGTCACAGATGAGGAAGATACTGAAGAGATGGAATCAGACCCCAGAAAGAGAGAGGGTGCATCTAGATACCCTGGCTTTCTGCCTGGGCAGCCAGGCAGCTGGGGTGCCACCTAGGAGAACCCCCAGGAGAAGGAGGAGTAGGCATCAGTCGGGGACTCTCTGAGTTTGAGGTGCTTTGGACCATCTGGTTAAAGGTGCCCACAGAACAGCCAGCCAAGCAAGTCTGGTGTGCCTTTACTTCCCCTGTTCGAGGTAAACAGAAGAAACATGCATGCCTTCCAAAGTCCAGTAAGCAGCCCTGGAAAAACAACAGGAAGCCTAGAGAGCAAGACTGGGTAAGCACACACGGGCACTGGGGAGCGGCATGCGACTTCTGTACCCCCACCCAGAGCCTAGATGCCACACAAGGGCTTCCCCTCAGCATGGAGCTGGAAGAAAGCAGCCATCATTAGCTCTTGTTCTCCCTCCCTCCCTCCCTCCTTACCTCCTTCTCTCTCTTCCCAGCTGAGCCTGTCTCATTTGTTTAAAAAAAAAAAGTGAATTCACTCCCAGTCCCTTTGAAACCCAACGTTGTCAGTGATAGATGAGGCAGTATTCTTTAACTTCAAAGGAGAGAAAGTGAGTGAGTGAATGCAGGCCAGGGGAGTTGAAAAGTCCAAGGGAACAGGAGACACATGGGGTGACCCTGCCATCAGGAAGGGTGCCCTTGATCCCACCCCTGCTGGTGCCATGCAAAGGCACAGACAATGGCACTTTCAGTAAATCATGAAGGATCCTGAATACCCGTTTTTGTCCATTTTCAATGGGCCTTGGGCATGTTGCTTAAGATATAGCCAGCCATTTGTGCTGGGTTCCCAGCTACTCAAAGGCTCAAAGTCAAGTGCTCTCTGGACTATATAATGGAGTCTTTGCATATGTGATTTTGGGGGGAGGTTTTTTTTTTTCAGATTTCCATAGCTAGTCATAGTAAGGATGACCTTGTGGGTGGTGTGGGCCGTTGTCGTCCATCTCCCGTCCAGCCTTTGAGTGATGCTGAGCTTTGTGGGGTATCCATGCAGCACCTAATTCAATCACACATCTGACCCCTGCCTCTGTCTGGCACCATCCCCGTCTCTGCGCTCACTGTGCTGTCGGGGGCCTCGGCACAAACCCCGGCTGTCCTCTGGAGGCCTTCTGTGCTAAACAGAGAGCTCTTGGCCATTTGGCCCACTTTCAGAATTCTCGGCCCCCTGGTGAATCTAGCATGGGGAGTGGCTGCTTGTTCTCATGAGGGAGTGCGCCTGAAGATGCCTGCTGGAAGCGCCTTTTAAAAGTCCCCAGTTGTTTCCACGGTGGAGTCTTGGGAAGCAAAGGGAAGCATGACCTGGGGTCATTTAAGGGCTGGCATGGTCACTTCCTTAATTGTCTGTGACCGTTAAGAGGCTGATTTTCTATAAAGAGGCACAGAGGTTCCTTGGCTTATTATTAATAATAACAAACAGCTAGAATTTATTGAGTGCCTGCCGCTTGCCAAGTGCTTTCACATGTTACCTCATTTAATCCTTAAATCTTCTACCCATTTTTACAGACAAGGAGACTGAGATTTGGGATAGGGAATTTGTCAAAAGTCACATACTAGAAGCGGCAGAGCGAGAACAACAGAAGCTCTCCGTATTCTGCTTTGTTCTCTCATTTCTCTTGTTGGTTGTCATTGTTTTCTGTTCTCTTACGAATGAAGCAAATGGATCAAGTCATACTCTTAGGATGACTTGGAAGAGCGGTCTTAAAATACCGATTCCATTTCTACAACATCCTCAAAACGACCAAATTACAGAGCTGGAGAGCAGAGCGGTGTTGCCAGGTGGTTGAGATCATGTGGGGGAGGAAGGCGGCGTGGTGAGGGGACAGTTCTCTATCCAGACGGCAGTAGCATTTCCACAGATCTACAGTGTGACCAAATGACACAGAACTAGGCGCGCCGGTGTCTACTTTCTGGGCCTGATACCGTGTTCTAGCTACTTAAGCTGTAACCTTTGGTGGAAATTGGGTGAAGAGGACACAGGACCTCTCTGCACTAGCTTTGCAGTCTCTCTAAATCTGTAATGATCTCAAAACAAAAATGAGCTTTCCATTCAGCTGGGAGGCACAGTGGCACAGCACCCGGGAAGGGCTAGGTCTCAGCTCAGGGGCCATCTACTGTCAGAAAGCTGCAAGCGCCAGAGAGCTGCCGGTGGCCTGGGAGGGGTCATGGGCAGGAAGAGGGTCCGAGTATGAGCCCCTGTCACATGTCTTATGGGAAAGGCTGAACTGGGAGTCAGGGCCTTGGGCTCCCATCTCACGACTGCAGCTATGGGACGGGAGACAAGTTGCCCATGCCCACAGCCTCTGTGCCCCAGCTGTCAAGGAGGAACAGCCACAGCACCCACCTCTGAGGCTGTTAAGAGAATCCAGTGAGGGGCGCCTGGGTGGCTCAGTGGGTTAAAGCCTCTGCCTTTGGCTCAGGTCATGATCCCAGGGTCCTGGAATCGAGCCCCGCATGGGGCTCTCTGCTCAGTGGGGAGCCTGCTTCCTCCTCTCTCTCTGCCTGCCTCTCTGCCTACTTGTGATCTCTGTCTGTCAAATAAATAAATAAAATCTTTAAAAAAAAAAAAAGAGAATCCAGTGAGAGAACATATTAACATGCTTAGCACAGTACTTACTGAGTAAGCTCAGTAAATCTTGGCCATTTTTGTTACCATCATCACTACTATTTTGCCCATTCCCAAGTTGTACCCTCCACTTCCGTCGTCAGACCAATCCCGTTTGTATTCACAGAACAGTGCATGTTAATTCCTACTTCGCTGGTTGTGCTCATTTATCCCTTTTACAGTTACTTGGTGAGTGCCTGCTTCGCCAAAGACTAGTAGGTACTGGGGGCACAGTGATGAGCAGGACCCGTGTGGTCTGTGGCCCAGGAGGGCCACAGGTCCTGTGTTCTTCCGTTATGAGGGACTTCTCATCGGTGTTTTGCAAATCCTCTCTGTCCTGCCACTCAGCTCTGGCCTCATCCACTCCATGCAGGCCACTCTACCAGAGCCTTCTCTGAGCCCCAGGAGCCCTGGAGCCAGTGGAACAGTCATCTCTGCCACCTGAGACTGTCCTTTTTCCCCCGGGCCCCTGTGTGCCTGGCACAGTTCCCAGCAACACGGGGACTGTGCTTGACAGGCACTTGCTCACAGAATTGTGAAATGGATGGCCAGAAGGAGCCAAAGAGAGGATCTCTTCTGAGGCTTTCGTCTTTCAGAGGAAGTCATGGAGAGGGTCCCATGACTTAAATAACAGATATTAGCTCTGTGAGTGCCCATCTATTTTTTCAATAGCATAACAATAGGTCCTATATTAATCTTAGTTTGTGGTTGTTGTTACCTTGTTTTTCTCTCTTTGTTCCTGCTATCCGGTATTTTGACTAGCCGACTGGGGTGAGAAGCCCTTGGCTCTGCTTCTGGTCTTACTCCTGACGAGCTTTGTGCCAGAGCCTGTCAACCAGAGGACAGGTTCACTGAGCTGGAAAAGCAGAGCCAGCCCGTGTCTCTCCTTTCCTCGCTTGCTCTCCCTTACGTGGCCTTACCTGCCACGTCCATTGTCCACACAGCCCACGGCCTCTGGAGGGCCCACCCATGCGTCGTCTTCTTCCAGCCCAGCTTTTCCATCTGAAACTGGGCAGCTCCATCTGCTCGGCCTCTCAGTCCAGCTTCTTGATTTCAATTCTGCTGAACAGAGGAGAGTGCAACCCCCCCACCACCACCACTTGTTCTTTGGTGATGCCTGGCCAGGAGGCCTTGGAAGACTAACCCTCAGAGCATCATTTCCTGCCCTGTGTCTGTTAGGATATAGAGGAGAGAAGTCAATGGTTGTCAGCCCCCCACCTCCTCCAGCACAGTGGCCCACTGGTGAGAGAAGAAACAGCGGGCGTGGCCCAGTGGGAATGGGAAAGCCACCCTGGAGTTGGGTAGGCTTGGGGTCCATTTCTGGGGGTGCCACCGCCTGCTTGATACATTGCTGACTTCGGGGAGGCCTGAGCTTCCATTCTTCACATTTAAAAGAGGAGTGCCAGGGCACCTGGGTGGCTCAGTGGGTTAAAACCTCTGCCTCTTCAGCTCAGGTCATGATCCCAGGGTCCTGGGATCGAGCCCTGCATCAGGCTCTCTGCTCAGCATGGAGTCTGCTTCCTCCTCTCTCTGCCTACTTGTGATCTCTGTCTGTCAAATAAACAAATAAAATATTTTTTAAAAAATAATAAATAAAAGGAGTGCCTGCACGCACGAAGCTCTTGGCAGCCTGTCCTGTTGCATATGGAAGTCGTATTCCTCCTGCTAATTGTGGAGCCCCTCTCTCATCTAGAAACCCTTTAGTCAACAGAGGCTTACAGGAAGCACAAGGAGTCATCAGTCGGGATTTCTCTATGGGAGCTTCCCATCTAGTGGGGACGGCATGATAGTTAAATACACAACCACAGACATGTTCCAGCTCGAGAAGAAATTAGAAGAATCCGGCCATGGTAGAAGCAATTTTCTCGAATCCAGACTGTCAGAAGCCAGCCCTCTCCGAGCTGTAGCGGGTCGTTGCGGCCTCTTCCTCTCTCAGGTGGAGATTAGCAGACAAGTCGTTGCCGGGGCACAAGTGCCAGGCAGCCTCTGCCGTGAGGCCCGTCTGCCAAGCTGGCAGGGCCCATGCAGGGCATCGCGGCCTCCCCACCTACCTCCTCTGCGGAGAGCGGCCTGAGGAGCCCGATCCCCCGAGAAGAACCATCAGGGCAGCCCTGTGATGGCAGGCCAGGGGTCCACATGCCGCCCAGAGCACGTGGGAGCCCCGTGCAGTCTTGAAGCCTCGAGTCCTCCTCCTGGCACCCCCTGGGGAGTCCCAGGTGCCGAGCACCGGCTCCCCAGATACTGCCCCGGGGAGGAAGGTGAACCCTACAACTGCAGAAATGCCTCAGGCTCAAGAGGGATCGCAGGTGGAACCGTCCAGTCCCAGCCAGCTTGTCCCAGCCTGCTATCGTTGTCCATCCAGTGTGATCTCAGTTCCTTACGAGAACCAGCCCCTGGTCTTGGGGCAACAGGAGCCTTTGTTGGCTGTTTGCCTGAGGCAGGTGCCGTTCTCAGGCGGTTTTCCTCATTTAATTTTCACAAAAACCCTATGAAATTGGTACTGGTATTATTCCCCTTTTTCCAGGGGAGGAAACCAAGACAGAAACAGGTAAATAACTCCATGAAGGAATACAGGTAATAGGGGGAAAAAAGTCAGGAGTCAAAACCAACAGCCTGAGAAGGAGGCTGTGCTCTTTACTTCTGGACTGTGCGGCCAGCTGCCCTGTGTGTGTGTATGGGGTGGGGTGGGGGGGTTGTAGGCCCACATTTTCACAAGGAGAATGACGTCCATCCTAATCTAGTAAAGCCTGAGCCCCTCCCTGGAGGGTCGCAGCAAAAGCATGAACTCTTAGATGTGCTAGAAAGAGAACTTGTCCAGTCTAATGGGCAGAAAGAGCAATAGAGGACCCCCTAAGGTCTGTGCAGACTGGGAGAGCCTTGGACCGCCCCCACCCCGAACCCCAGTCCACAGCCCCTAGCAAGAGTATACAAGGGCTAGAGGGAAAATAACAGTCTGCTTAATGAAAACATTCCCCTAAGCTTCTTGTGAAACTTATTTTTATAACAGAAATGACACATGAATTTAACATCATGTGTCGTTTCTTAAATGATTTTCAACTGTGCGATTATCCAAGGATTCTCTGTTACCAAAGCTGACTTTTCAGTTAGCAAGGCAAACAGAAAGTCTGTCCGTTTTCCCTCCTAATGGATCCTGGCCCTTTCTAGCACCCTTCACCAACCTCCATCTGTAGTTTTGGTCTTTGCGTTTCATGTCAGGGGCAAACTTCTTCCTGTACTTTTCTTCAAACTTCACAAAACCCAGGTGTTTGGTTTTTACCAGAGTTAGGATGGTATCTATTAGATATGTTGTTTATAAATAAAAGGGCTAAAATACCAGTGATTATCTTGGATGAGAATAGGAACTGCAGGTACTTGCAGGATTGGGCCTCCAAGGTGTCCCTTCCAGATTGTTCAGAACGATCCAGTAAGCGTTGTCAAATCAACAGGTGTTTTGTGACTAGATGGTGGTGCGCCGTGATTCTTCTCCCAGGGGCTGCCCCTGAGCCCTCTGCTGCAGGCAATACCAGGTTGCAGGAGCCAGGAACGATGGCACATTGGCTGCCCCAGGACCAGAAATGACCTTAGGATGTTGTCCTAGAATATGATGTCCAGACATTTGGCTCTGCCTGGGAGGAAGAAAGCAGAATTAATATGGAATCGAGTCATGAACTTTGACAGTTGCTCTTAGCTATGTAAGATAGCCGTAGGCAGGAGAATTCTTCCCTGCCACTTCTCTTTCATTTAAACCACTCAAAGAGGTGAGCACTGGTCCCCCTGAAATCTTCAGAGCTTCTCTTCTCCCAGATAGAGCAGGGATTATTATGGGCCCTTTATTCCAGTAAACCTAGAAAGTATCTCACATTCATCCATAAAACAAACCACCAGGATGACCATAAAGGAATTCAGCTCCATTTTACAGGTGGAAAAGTTAAGGCCAGTAGGACCCCAGCACCACCCTGGAGTCTGGGAGAGAACAGAGACGAGGCCAGAGCTGCTGGCTCCCAGCTTGGGGTTATATAACTCCCCGACTCCTCAAGTCCCTGGAAACTGAGGCCAATTCCCTGGAAGATCATTCTGTTCTCTCCTGTTTTTTCAAGAAGAGAGCCAGCTTGATCACTGGCTCTGAGGATTGTATGAGAATGTCCCGTTTTCTTTCTTCCATGAACTGAATGCCTACTGTCATGATCAGTGTTTAATCAAGTTGTATTTGAACCTGCCTGGATCTCACACTTCTTTGTATGTTTGCCTTATATTTTGACGACCCTTATTTTAGCTATACATACCCTATTCTGTTTCCAAAAAGGATTTGGGAAGACTTACAACAAAGGAAATAAACAGTGAAATGAATAGAATAGAAAGAAAACTAGAACCACAGGAAGGAGGCGGAAGGAAAGTGACATCTGTAGCGTGAGCATAGTTCCTGTGGCTAGGCAGCATAGCCTCTGATTTTAATATCAGGAAAGCGGCAGTCCTGCTTGGGGGAAGGGATAGGGCCATGAGAATCATCCAGAATGCTCCAGCTGTGAGTGGGATGAGCAGACAGGCTGCATGCATGCTTGTTCACCACGCCTTGTAGTCACTGTTGTCCTATTGCCCAGAAATCTGAGGAGCAAAAATGTGGCCCCGTGACCAGGTAAGGCCTTATCAGGAAAGCCAGAGCAGGGGAATCCTGTCCTGCTGATGCTGGTCTCACCCCATAGTAAAGGCAAAGGGGCGTGAGGCAGTGGCCAGAAGAGCTCTCCTCACCCAGACTTGCTGGTGAGCCATGAAATAAGCCCCAGTGGAGGAGGCATCATGACAAGCAGGCCAGAGAATCCAGAACTCTCCTCTCCCGGGGGAGGCTTGTCTGTGGAAGCCAACTAAGCATGAAGCGACAGGCCTGGGTTCCTCACTCGAGAGCGGCCTTCCCGATGGGTCACCCGGAGCTCTAGAGACCGACAAGTTTTTCTTCAGAGCAAGGAAAACCTCAGCATTGAAGAATCCTTGTCCTGTCATATTTAACCTTAATGAGAATAGAACGAGCCTCTGGAACAAGGTGCCGTGGAGTCAGGAGAAGTGGCCTTAAGTGAAAACACAGCTGTGGGGTTTAGAGACGCCCCTGCCGGGAGGCGTCACCCAACAGAGCAGCCAGCCTCGCCATAGACTTTCCAACACTAATGAATCGGGAACTCCATGCTGAACAGGATTTAGTTTGACGGTCCTTGTGCCAGCAGATGGATGTATTTTTCTTGAAAGACCAGGGTGCCAGAAATCTCCATGATTACGTTACTGGAGCAAGGTTCTTTTTTGTGGTTTGGGAAGTCGAGCGTCAGGACTGCAAGATCCTCTCGCTCTTTCTCACTCTTATTTTTTCCAGGTCAGAACCAGAGCTTGGGGTGGGGAGGAAAATCCTGCTGAATGAGCAAGTTCTTTCTTAAAAAGCTCTCTCCAAGTCCAAAAAGACTTCAGTGGACTTAGGAGAAGGAAACCTAATACATTTGCCGTAGAATCGTTGTGAACCAAGAGGAAGCCAAGTCCACAGCATCTTTGTCTTATAAAAGAAAGCAAAGAGGAGGTGGAAAAAAAGAAACAATGCTCGGGAGATCCAAACCAAACAAGAAACACTGAAGAAGAAAAAACTAAAGATCACCTCGGAGAACGTGAAGATTTCCTTCTAATACGATTTTTCAATGGCAAAACCAAGGCTCAGGTGGAGGTCACTTCTGCACGTCAGAAGTGTCATTGGTGGCATGCCTGAGATGTGGGAAGTGTGGGGGGGATTTGCCATTTTGGGGCTGAAGGAAGAGTTGGACACCCCAGCAAGACCAGTGGACTGGGAAGGCGAGAGCTGAGTGTGCGGCGGCCGCAGGCTTCCCAGGCTCCTCCTTGACCTGCGTTTGAACCTAGGTCCTAATAGCTAGCAGATTGAAGGAGGCTTACAGGCCTCCTGGAGAACCCATGTTGGTTTGAACTAGAACGATCCTGGCTACAGACCCGGCACTCTGCTTTGAGCAGTCACCTCCCTCCTGACCCCCACCCCAACCCCTGCAAGAGGGACTCGGAACCTGGCGCCCAGGTCCCCACCTCGGGCATGAAGCAGCCTGCAAGGGCTGTCTGGGCCATGGTCAGAGACAACACCCCACCCACCCACCCCACCCCCCCGTTGCCCATTGGAGGTCATTTCAATGCTATTGTGGATGAAGTTGGCAACTCTTCAATATCGAAGGTCAGGCCAGGCATTGTCAAAAGCACCCGAAGCTCAGAGCCGGTGTCCACCTCAGCTGCTGGGGTTTAATGCCAAGTGGCCTGTGCGTGATATTCTCTAGGAACGTGGCTGTTTGGAACTGTATCCCTGAGCAGATTGAGGCCTGATTCGCTCACTGGCCAAGGGGAACTTCTGGCGCGCCACCTTTAGCTCCCCTTTCCTTTCCTGACCCTTACTCTTTTTCCGTTATTCTCATGAATGTAGTCTGGCCTGTCAGCTTCACTGGATTGCATACAAAATAAGGTCACATGTCCTTGAAGAGTTACATTCAATGACTCCATGGACCCCTCTGCTGCTTAGCCCGGGGCATCCCCTCTCCCGCCTCGGTCCACCTGAGGGGGCTTCTGTGGTCTGGAACCAGTCACTCTTGTTGCTTACTTGCCACCTGCAAGAAACATGGCCCAGCTACCTCCCTGGCCATGCCCCTGCCCCAGAGCCCAGAGGGACTGAAGAAGGGCCCCTTGCAGGCCCGACAACCCCAACAGGCCTATAACCCACGCTCCCACAGTGAATGGGGAAGAACTGTTCTCTCCCCTGGCCCCTTCCACCCAGCCCAGCTCCTTGTTGCCCACTGGGGCCCAGTCTGGAGCAAGAGGGCTGGATCTAAAGAGATCCCAGCAAGAGTCTCAGACTCTAGTTCCCCAGAACCTGCCCTCCTCTTGGTTCTAGCCTGAGCCCCTAAAAATAAAAGGCTCTTCCATTTCCTGCCCAAGGGAGATCAGCCTGGCCTTTGTCCAGAGGAAAGCCTTGCCTCTAACTAGATCCATCTTGCTGGTAGATGCTGACAGAGTGACCTCCTTACTGCCTCTTGGGCCTCCTCCTCTTCTTACCCGATTCCAAGAATGGGGTACAATTGGAAACTGTCCTCCCCGGGCAAAGGTTGACTAGCAGCCGCTGCCTCTGGAAAGGCAAAAGATGGACCTGGTAAAGTGTCACAGTGATGGTCGTTCTGAACCGAGCGACTCCACGGGTGGGGCCCAGTGGTCTTGATGTAGCCAGTAGGCCTGGGTGCTTCCTTGATTGGCCAGGCTCGTAGGACACAGTCAAGAACTACTCTTGAGTGAAAGACTGTCTGTGTCTATCTTCAGAGGCGCTGGCAAGATGGGAGCACGTGGGCTTCTCATTTGGTGGCCATTCCTGAGGGCACAGAGGTGAGGCAGGATTCCTTCGCCTCTGAAGTTAGAGGAGGCCAGACAACCTCAGGGATGAGACTGGGGGACTGCAGATCTGTCCAGCCAGGATCAGAGTGTGCTGAGGGGCACAGAAACCTGCAGGGGTCGCCTCTGGCGTGTAGGAGATGACTGGGCAGCTGTTCTCTACTAGGCTGGTCAGCTCAGTGACGTGCACTGAGCACCTATTGTGGGCGGTGCTGAGTGTTCTGCGTGTGGAGGGTACCCAGTGAAGGTGTTACCACCACCCCCCCGCCCCCCGGGCCCTTGGACCACTGGGGAGGGAGGCCCTGCCTCCAGTTACCAGAGGAGAGAGTCATGAAAGACCAACTTTCACAGAGAGAAGCTCAAAGAATGCGTGGGGTCTTGCTG
Source organism: Mellivora capensis (assembly GCA_004024625.1). Taxonomy (NCBI): domain Eukaryota; kingdom Metazoa; phylum Chordata; class Mammalia; order Carnivora; family Mustelidae; genus Mellivora; species Mellivora capensis. The sequence goes on from PISX010000395.1 coordinate 78,031, forward strand.
GGGTAGACAGGAAGGGCCCTTCTAGAAGCAGTCACGGCCTAAGGAAGGGGCGGAGGTATGAAAGTACAAGGCGTGACCCAAGCTCACACAGTAAGCTCCACCGTGAGGGTCAAGTGCTTGGGATTTTGCAGCCCGAGGAGTGAGAGCGTGGGGGCACCCTTCCCTGTCAGGCAGGCTTGGGTATCTCCCTTAAGACTCCTGTCACCTACCCTGAGGTCCTTCCCGGTTGGCACCCTCTCCTCAGCTCATGCCCCCCTCGCCATCCCTTCATCAGTCCATTTTTGTTCATGTAGGGAGCCAACCCCCAGAGAGCCCTGGCTGTTAGACTCGTTCTCATACCTGTGGCAAATAGCAGGAAGCCATCGGAGGTATTTAAAGAAGGAAGTGTCATCAGGCTTGTGTTTTAGAAAGATAACTCAGCTGCATTGTGGAGAGTGGCACCAAGAAGTAGGTAGACATGTTATGTGTCTGTGTCCTAGAGAGAGGATGTTACAGAAGAACAGTGGAGGTCTGGATGGCCGACAAGGACCAGGCCTGGCTCCCCCAAGCGTCCAGCTGTTCTTCTGCGGGTCTCTAAAGGCTGCTTCTGTGAGTTGGGCTTCCTTCTCAGGCTGAGAGCAAGCTAGCTTCAACAGCTCTGAGCCCTCATGCCCAGAAGCACTCAGCAAACATCCCCTCACATCTCACGGGCTTTGTTAGGTCCCTTGGCCTTGCCTGAACCAGTTCCTGGGGCCAGGAGATGCCAGGCACTGATTGGCTTGGGTTCCTGATCAGTTACTGAGAGGTGTACAAGGTCACCTTAGAATGGCCAGGCCCAGCCCCGGACCCCATCTCCAAGGTCAGACAGAACTTACTCTCTGACCACAGCCTCCGGTGCCCCCAACTCCCTCACACAGTGACTCTCACAGTTCACAGTCCTTGACCTCAGGGACACTCAGGAGCCAGTGGTTAGCAACGTGGGTCACACTTCAGTCCTGCAACTGATTTGCTAATTTGGGCAAAAAGTACTTAGAACTGCTATGTCAAAAAAACCAACATCTGGACAGATGGTTGCTATAGAAACTTCAGTTCCTGTGGCCTCAGCTGGACCGTTAGTGCTCTCTGGCAGCCCTCATGCTCTTCCCTGGTCAACGGTTTTTCCTGCTCTCCAGAGAAACAGTTTCAAGCCTTCATCACTTTCCTCCAACCTCCTTTCCTTCCCTCACCAAACCCTCCATTCCTTGTGGATTATTTGACCTCCTAATTCTCAGAAAAGAACAAAAATCGGACTGGAATATTCCAAACCACCACCATCCCCCATCCTGCTCTCCCCCACACACACGCACACACCTCCGCCAAATCCACAGATACATCTGCATCCCTGCCCAGCCCTCCCCACTGCTACGATGCAGGAAGGGTCATCCACTTTCACGTTGGCGTCCTCTCGTTCCTCCGGTCATCTCAGCCACCTTGACTCTTCAGTTACCTCCGTCTCTCCTGTGTCTTCGAGCCTGCCCTCTGTAGTGCTTCTTTTATATCCTCATTTAACAGCCTGTTGTCCTACCACACGTTCTCCTTTAAGCCCCATCCTCCTGTCTGGTCCTGTTCCAATCCATTCATCTTGACTCTTCCCCCACCACCGTCTAATTTGCTAAAAGAATTACATACACTCACGATCCCCACTTCCTTACCTTCTACTCATTTTTCACCCATCACACCCTGCCCTCTGCTCCCCCCACACTCCTGTGAGTCCTTGTTGCTAACTCCAATGGACTCTTTGGTTTTGAATGCCAGTTCCTCTCTTACTTGACCTCTTAGAAGGATTTAATGCCACTGACTGCTCCCTCCTTGAGATATGTTCTCCTCTTGGCTCCTATAACAACAGAACTCAAAACTCCCTTGCCCCTCCTTCTTAACCTCCATTGCACTGGTCCAAAACCCAGCTGTGCTAGCAAAGTCCTCGTTTTCCCTCTATATACTCTCTTGGGGGTGTTCTCGTCCACTCCAGTGGCTTTAGTTACCATCTCACTTACCATCCAGAGGCTTCCAAATTTTGCACCTCCAGATCACAGTCTTGCCTAAAAAATTCAGAATTGTTTATACAAGCTGCCTACTGTTCATCTGCATGACAGTGCCTCTCAGACACCTTAAAATCAGTGCTCCCAAACTAAACTCAAGCTCTCCTTCCAAACCTGCTATTCCTCCTTGTCACAGTGAGTAGCAGCACCATCCATCCTGCTACCCAAGGCAGAGCACCTTAAACGTTGTCCTTGACCCCTCCCCAGCAGGCTTCCTGTCCAGACCCATCGCCGAGTCCTCTAATTCCAGTGAGGTGCAAAGAGCGTGGGTTTTAGCTGAAATTCTAATTGTGGTTTGGACAAATTACTTAACTTTTCTTAGCCTCAAGTTCCTCCCCTGTAAAAAGGAAATCATAATACCTACTTCAAATGGTTGTGGTCAGGGTAAAGGAGAGCCTTTACTTGGTAGGCATTCAATAAATATGAGTTCTCCATGCAGTTCATAGGAGTGCTCATCTGTCCCATCCCCTCCCTGCACCTCCCCACTCACCTACATGTTGAATTGATATTTATACAGTTTCTTGACCACAAGAATGAAATTTCCCTTAATTCCTTCATGACTAAGGACTGTGGCTCATAGCTCCTTAGATTTATCCTAAAGAATTTGGAAAATGAAAAGAAAGGAGAGGAACACTGTTGCCATCGTTCCCTCTAGTCTTTCTTCTAGGTGGTCTCTGTTCCATTTTACATAGTTTTCTTGGTATATAATCACATATGCATCCTGCTTTTTTCCAACTAGCCCAGATATTCTCCCAGATCAATCAAAATCCTTCATAAACAGTTTAATGGCTGCTACCCTGCGTGGGATTGTGTCATAGTTTACCTGGCCACCTGCACTGTTGGGCTTTTCAAGTCTTTCCAGTAAATGATACTGAAGTGAACAATTTCACAGAAAAATGTTAGCTCTTACATTTATGATAATTTTTCTAAGCCATAAATTCATAAATCGCATAAAGCTCATAAATCCTGAGCTAAAGGATTTGGAAATTTCTAAGTGGAGCAGTCTTTGAAATAGACTCAGTGAAGATAGGCCTGGCTTCAGCCACAAAGGGAGAGGTCAAGAGAAAATGGTATAGTTAATAGATTTTTTTAAAAAACAGTGATTTTTGGTTTTGCTGAAAGAGGGCTGGGAAGGTCCAAGCAGGGCTCTGTAGGGAAAACATGCCATTGACTTGAAGTTCCTGGCTTCATGGTGGTGAAGAAGGGCTTGTTTCTGTTTTTGTATTTCCATCTGGGTCAGTAAGAGGACAAGCCATTCCTACAAGCTCTTTTCCCTCTCAGGAAGAAAAAAACCCATCCAGCATCTAATGATGCAGATCTGTGTTAACAGCCTTGCAGTTAAAAAAAAAAAAAAAAAAAAAAAGTGGGGCGCCTGGGTGGCTCAGTGGGTTAAGCCTCTGCCTTCGGCTCAGGTCATGATCTCAGGGTCCTGGGATCGAGCCCCATGTCTGGATCTCTGCTCAGCAGGGAGCCTGCTTCCCCCTCTCTCTCTGCCTGCCTCTCTGCCTATTTGTGATCTCTGTCTGTCAAATAAATAAAATCTTTTTTAAAAAAAATAATAATGTATCCTAATGCACAGTTAATTTTAGTTAAAATTTCCCTGGCAATTTAAAAACCTGGTGAATCTGTAAATCTAATAATTGCCTCCAGGTTTAGAAATGTTAAAGCTGCCCTCACCACCTCAGCTCTAGCAGGACACACACAATTTCCCTGAATTCTGCACTCACCTGAGCACGCCCTTCTGGAATCCAGAAAGCAACAAGACCTCATTACCAGATTCTGGTTCCTGATCTCCCCTAATCAGAGAAAGTTACTGAGTGCCTCAAAGCTAACACATCCAAAGCCAAACTTTCGGCTTTCTAGCCACCTCCAGATTCAGTCTTCCCACTCAGCCGTGGAATCTACCTGATTGTCCAAATCAAGAACTTGAACTGTCTTGGATTTCTTCTTTTCCGATCTCACCACTCCCTAACAATCCCTCAGCATATCCTGTCGACTCTACTTCTAAAACTTTACTTCTTTTTTTCTTTCAAGTTTTTATTTAAAATTCTAGTTAGTTAGTGGTGCCTGGGTGGCACAGTCGGTTTGGGTGTCCGACTTTTATTTTCGGCTCAGGTCGTGATCTTGGAGTCGTGAGATCGAGCCCTGCATGGGGCTCCATGCTCGGTGTGGAGTCTGCTTGGGACTCTCTCTCCCTCTCCTTCTGCCTCTCCCCACCCTACGTACTTTCTCTCTCTCTTAATAAATAAATAAATAAATCTTTTAAAAAATGAAATTGTAATTAACAGATAACAAAATAATTAATTTCAGGAGTAGAATCTGTGAGTCGTCACTTATATATAACACCAAGTGCCCATCACAACAAGGGCCCTCCTTAACACCCATCACCCATCTAGCCCATGCCCCCTGCCCACCTCCCCTCCAGCAGCCCTCAGTCTGTTCTCTGTAGTTAAGAGTCTGTCTTAGGGTTTGCCTGTCTCTTTCCCTCTTTTTCCCCCCTACATTCATCTGCTTTCTTTCTCAAATTCCACATATGAGTGAAATCATATGGTATTTCTTAGGTCTTAAATTGTCCATTTCTCTCCCTCTCGCCACCCTCCTCTCTCCCTCCCCCAGCCCCAGCCCCCCATCACTACTCACCTGCACTACTGGGTAGCCTCCTGGAGGGCCCCTGCTTCTGCTTGCACCCCTATAGCCTGCTCTCTACCCAGTAGCCAAAAGGGATCTTGCTAAAACATAACTTTGGTGATCTCATCCACCCCTTCCTTCCTAAAGGCTTTCCTTTGCCATTAAGGTAAAGGTCAAAAATTCTAACATGGCCCATGAGGTTCTGCATGTTCTCCCCCGGCCTCCCTCTCTAGCATCACCGCCCACCACATCCCCATAGCTCCTGGGTTCCAGCTTACCAGCCATCCTTCCATTCCCGGACTCCTGCCTCAGAGCCTTTGTACATGCTGTGTTCTCTGCCAAGGAGAACCTTCTCTCCCCTTCCTCACCTCCTCCTCCCCTCATCCCAGTCTGCATCAGGTTCTTTACTCCTATAGAAACTCAGGAGTCTTTCCTGCTTCAGAGAACCTATTTTGATTGGAGGTTTGATATTCATTCATTCACTCATCCACGTGGGTACGTGACTGAGATCTGTCTTTTCAACCAGACGGTAATATCCGTGAAGGAGGCCTCTCTCTGCTTTTCTACGCTGCTCTTTCCCCACCAGCTGGCTCAGTGTCTGGCACAAAGTTAGACCCTAGTAAACCACAGCTCACATGCTAAATGAGTAAGTAGAGTCCCCATAACAATCCCCACTGGTGGCAGTGTCCCTGTAAGACGTGGCTCTTTTGCCAGGTGGCTGGCCCGGGCTCCCCGCAACATGTCAGCTGGAGGGAATGGCATTTTGCTTTACTTTTTCCTCATTTCAGCGGCCAGAATGAAGAGCACATGCTGCCTCGACTTCATTATTTCTCTCTTCTCTCTTCCTGCAGCTGAAACTTGCTTTCACTCTGGATCACGAGACCGGACTGCCTCAAGGATGTCACATCTACGAGTACCGCGACAGCAACAAGTAAGCCACTGGGTGGGGAAGAAAGGAGCATCCCCTCATCCTGTCCTGCAGAGGGGGAAGTGCCTGTGGGTTCTGTCACAGCAGGCTTCTCCGACAAAGGCTTTTTTCCTCAGTGGGAAGGGACTCATGCTTTTGGAGGGCTCTCCTGGAAAAGAGCTGGCACAGAACTGTTTCTCCTGTCAAATCTCTTGGGCTCCTAAATGTAGGACTTGAAGTACTTGTGTGGGAGGTATGACACGTCTTTCAGAAGCAACCTTCCTTTCCAGATGTCAGTTTTTCCTCTGGGGGACCCCACCCCCACCCCACCGCCACCGCCACTGCCTGTCTCCAAGGCCGCGCTTGCTAGTTTGGTTCACTGAGTGACTTTGGCTTGTGCTCTTGGGTCTGACCGCGCCTCTGTGACTAGGTTTTGTTGTGTTAGTCTACCTTGTGAACTTTATACTCGGGGGATTTCTGGGTCCTTGCAGAGACTCCCGTGGGTGATCTTATTATTAGAAAGGGGGCACCTGGCAGGCTCTTCTAGGAGCTCTTTCCTTCACCACAGACTGCTTTCCTGACTGTGTAGTTTTGTCTGTGACACAGTGAGTGCCCGCTGATGACAATGACAGTGGTGAGACGAGCGACAATGGCAGCTACCAGTGAGCCCCCACACTGGGCGTCAGGCACACCTCTGGGGACATTACGTCTGTTATCCTGTGTGACCCGCATAGCACCCCAAGAGCTTTCCTCCGTTGTTACCACTGCTGTATGTGCAGGAGCTGAAGTCTAGGGAACGGACGTAACTTGCTCTGGGTCACCGGCCGCAGCCACATGAGGAAGAGTCACCGTGATCCCATTTGCTCTGGGAAGAGAATAGACGAACGACAGCTGTTGTCCCGCCTTGCTATTTCAGAAACCCCAGTCAGTGACAGCAACAGTCCCAGCCTGGACTTGAGGACTGATTGTTTAAATATGTGAGCTATTTAATGGTACTCACTGGAAGGAAACCAGTAAGCACATGCCAGTGGAACTGTCCTTTGCATTCCAGAAGAGAAACTTAGGTCTTCCTGAAGAACTCCTGCTCTGATACCGGGTTGCGGGGGCAGGGGGCAGGGGGGATGGGTTACTGGGTGCCTTTGTGACCAAAATCTCCATCCATATTACTTTCAAGGCATTACTCTCACTTATCATTCATCTTTAGAGGATGTAGTAAGCTGCTGTGTACCCTCCATTCCTACCAGATTAATCACTGAGGAAAGATTGACCAAGTGCCCTTAACACCATCATTTGTCCTCTTGGATGGCTCTGTTTCTGGAAGCTCCAGGGTTTCTGGGCTTGTCGTGTCAAGATCTCGGTATCTCATAATGCTGAATTCGGCAGGGAAGCGGGGCTGGACTTCTTGGGTCCAGGGATGGGGACTACCTAGTAGGTCTTCTGGGGGCAGGTGCAGGCGTCACTAGGGAGTCAGAGAAACGTCAGCCATAATCTGCTCATCCATGCCGCCCTGCGCTCCCCACGTTGGTGCCCGCCGGATGGCAGGGGGATGGCAGCCTCGTGCACACGGATTGTGGCAGCAGGAGCAGTCTTTCAGCCCAGGGTGCTGACACACTCCAGTTCTGGCCCGACTCCTTGCTTCTCGAGAAAGAGGTTGGCAGCCGTTTCATTCAGTGGGAGAACGACAGACAGTGGGACGTCTCGGTGACCCCTCACTGTGGCTCTGTCTCGCTCGTCCTCCTAGAGGCAGTCTCGCGGTTCATTAGTAGTGTGTGGGCAGATGTCCTAACCTCTGAGCCTCGGGTTTCTTCACCTGTTAAGAACAATGGGACTAAGGATGTCTTCCGCCAAAACTGGGGGAAAGATGGTCCTGGGGATGGAAATGATATGTTAAGGACATCATCACAGCCTAGCACGTCAAGTGCCCACAGTAAGTGTGCCTCTCCTACCCAAACAGAATTACCTCAGGGCTTCCATTTTGTTTCCCAGTGGCCGCAAGCCTACCTCCGTGAGCTGGGGCAGCCGCTAAGGGAGGATGAGTAGGAAAGAGGCTGGCAGACATGGCTTTGGCTGTTGTCCGCTGGGGGCAATGCACTCGGTCTAAAGGCAGCCTCCTCTGACCACGTGTGAATTGCCAAGGGAGGCCTGGAGATTCCCATGAGCTTGACTGTAACTTTCTCCTCTCCCCTGGGCTCTGCCCTGTCTGTGTTCCTGTTTTCACTTTTAGGGTCATTTCTTCTAGAGTGCCTGAATCCCAGTATTGGTGTGACAAGGGTATTTGGGAAATGAAGCTGTTTTACCCCAGGCCCTAAAGAATCTGTGTTTCCTCAGGCAAGTGGCATGAATGCAAGAGCCGCAGAGTGAGGAGGTTCGCCTAAGAAATTAGCTTGATATCTGAAGATTAGTTTGGTACAATTCATTATTGAAACTACTACTTTTACCTGATTTTACTGTAATTCATGGTCATTTTAGTATTTAGCTCTGTCCAACTCAGTCCATCCACGAAGAGGGTTGTAAATAAGTATTGAGACTGTTGGGACGGTGGTCCCCAGTGATCATTCCCTTCAAATGACCCTGCAAATAGGCACTCTGCTTTTATTTTCTCTGGACGCTCTTCTCAGCTTCCTTCCCTGGAAATGGCCTGATGGCCCCGGTATTTGGCCCCATGCCATCCTGTTCTTCATCTGCATTAAGGGACTCATGCTTGCCCCTGGGCCCCAGGGAGGACAGGCCCTGGGACTGGTCCATATCTGATATCCGGCTGCACTTGGACCCTGCCTCTTCTTGGGCTAGAGGGCACAATCCTCAGGTCAACATTTGTAACCGAGGTCATTAGAAGAAGGAAGCTGCCCTATTGTGCCTGGAGCCAGATTGGTAAAGCTCTTCACTCAGATTATCCCTTCAGCCACTCAAAAGCTGGTCACATGTGCCCCTAAGAGACGTGAAGTCTCTCCCCACCACGCCAACAGGTGCTACCAGTGTCCACCATGGACCTTCTATTTTTCTGCTGCAGAAAGCTTCACTGCCTTTAATATGCAATCCAGGGAACCCGGGGCTGACTGAGAGTCATTTCTCAGACTCAGGTTTGGAAATCTCTTCACGGGCCAAGGAACAGGCCATGAAGAGCGAGTATGTGATTCATGAGAAGTCAGTCACATGTTCAGTAGGCCCCCCCCCTTCCCATACCATGTGTTGTAGGCACTGGGGTACAAGAGATGACTTACACCTGCTCCAGGGCCTCGAAGAGTTTGTGCAAAGAGCAGACCTCACCACAGCTCCCCTGGGGGACTCATGCTTCGAAGTGGGGGGAGTCAAGGGCTATGGGAGCACAGATGAGGAAAGTAGCTGCTTCGGACTTCAGAGCAACTGTGAGGACGGTTGTACCCTTCATGGATGGAGAACTGTGTCCAGAATGTTCCCTTGTCTCCGTCCCCACGACCCTCCTCCCAGTGCCAGGGACCAGGAGCTACTTGCCACACTTCTCCCTGCCTCTGGCTCTTTGACCTCCAGCCCGTCCTCTCTGTCACCGGAGGGAACTTTGCACAGCTTTTCATTCTGGTTGCTTTTGAGACCTGATTTTTTACTTTGGCGTTCTGTAGTTTTACGGCAGTTAGTCAGGGGCAGAATCGTTTTTATTGTGTTGCTGGGGGCTCCGTGTCGTTCTTCCATTTGGAAATTCTTCTCTGCTCTCTCTTTGATTCTCTCCGGTCTTTCCTAAAACTCCTGTTAGAAACCTGCCATGTTATTTGGTCTGCTCTTTTCCTCCATCTCCTTTTCTGCCAGTGATGAATCCCAGCACTTCCTCAAAAACATCTATGAGTTTACTGACCCTATAGTTGTTCATAATCGGCTGTTTAGTACTCTTTCCGAATGTGAGGGTATGGGTTTTATTTTTAAGTTTTAGAAGTTCTGTTTGGAGCTTTTTAAAATCAGCCTGTTAATTTTGGGTTTTAGTTTAGTTTTTAGTGCCCTAGTTTTTATTAAGATTTCTGTCCCTTTCATCTCTTTATTTATTTTGATGACACATACCGTGTCTTTTGAAGTGTCCAATTATCTCTAGTTTTAAGGGTACTATCTCTCCCATGAGTTGTGTCTGTCACCTTGCTTTCATGGTGGCTCACTTCCTCACTTGGTTTGTTCTTTTTGATCAGGAAACCATCTTAAGTCGGGATTATTTTCACCGTGGGAACCATGAGTTGTGGGGATCCGTGTTCATCACTTTAGTGGTAGTTCCACCGAGACCCCAGGGGTTCCAGAGGCCCGGCTAGTTCGGTTAGGATTCCCGGAAGCTGGGTAGCATGGATTCAGCCTCTACACCCACCCATGCCACGTGAGCTTGGGATCTCCTTTCTGCGAAGGAGAGACCTCTGCTCCGCTCCACATACAGACTCTCTAGGCTGTGTGAAAGGTCTTCTGGTCCCTGTTTAAAGACCAACAGCCCTTCTTAGATTCCTGACTCTCGGATCCATTTCCCTGGCCAGGTCTTCTTCCTCCTGTGGGCATGAAAATCCCAGAGCCTGTAACTGTGTCAGGGTTTGATCATCCCAGCCCCAGCTGCCATGATAAAGATTCTGGCTTTGACTTAGTTTCCTCTTTATTTCAGGTAACTGGGGATCTTCCCATTATTCTGAGGCTCAGTTTTATATTCAAATGGTTCTAATCATGTATTTCCTCATTTTTCTGTGGTCGTGTGGGGAAGGAAGTCCCCATCCATTCAGTCTAGCATCTCGTCAGAACCACAGGTCTGAACGAACTTTTTAAAATGCGAATCTGAGTGGGGCGCCTGGGTGGCTCAGTGGGTTAAAATGCGACTCTGAGTATGCATTCATTCATGCAGCGTTCTGAGGGTTTCTGCTAGGGACCAGTATAGCACTAGGCACTGAGGCTACAGAGCTGAATGAACACTCACATGGCCCTCAGAGGCCCTGGACTCGTGGAAGGGGCAGGGTCCCCACCTGCTCCAGCGTCCCCTATGTCCCACCCCTCCCAGACCACCTCCAGTCTCCCGTGTGCGACATGTCTCTGTGACCAGGCTGTTCCTTGTTTCTAGAACCCCACTCTTTCCCACGGCCCTTTCTCCACCCATCTGGGTGACCCCTATCTCTCCTTCCAGTCTTAGCTAAGTTTTACTACTTCCAGGAAATCATTCCAGCCCCTAACAAACTTCTCCCAGGAAGCCGTTTCAGCCCTTTGTGACGGCTGTGAAGGGCTGGAATGGCTGGAAGGGCTGAAACCGGTGTCCTTCCTCCATGGTCCTGCGCCTCACCCGTCCCTTCTTTAGCATTCAACACAAGGCAGTTCGGGCATTGGTTTACCTGCTGTTCCCTGCCCTGGGCTGGGCCCTTGTAAGCTCAGGGCCTTGTTTTGTTCCCTTCAGTGCCCCTGGTGCCTAGCCTAGGACCCGGCACACAGTACTTGAGGAAGGGAGTGGGTGGGGGACCTAACATAATCTTTTAGAGAGGGAACCTGGCTCCTGGGAGTCAGATCTCTTTCCAGCCTTAGCTTTTCATTTGTTATAGGATTATCATGAGGATTAAATTGCTCCTGACATCAGGGAAAACTGTCTCCTTGGATAGTTTATGAATTCTGAAGAACTAACATGTAGAAGAAAAAAGCTGTAAAAAATTGATTTTTAACTCTGTAAATATCGTAGTGATTATAGTTATTTATACCAACTGCCTCACATTTTTTTTGCCTGACAGTGAGGCATAGCAGTAACTATGATGAGTGTTAAATATGCCAGATGATTTGTTCGTGACCTCTCTAGTTTTCTGGTCCATGCGGTGTAATAGTGATCGGAACTACTAGCTCCTGAATGCCCACAGATCACCAGCGTGGGGCTAAGGGCTTACCTGAGTTAGTCCTCGTTCTGCAACCACTCAAGACAGATCTCATTTTCATAATTCTAGATTTTTTTTTTTTTTAAAGAGAGCACTTAACCTGCCCAAGGTCACACCATGGTCAAGAGCAGAGCCCAGATTTTGCCCCAGTGCGAGCCAATTCTAAAGCCCATGCTGTGCCTTCACACCACCTGCCTTTCTCTCCACAGTTTAAATCTGGGGGCAAGGGAGGAGGGGTGAGACCTGGTTCTAGCCTCTCCTTGGCAGCTCTGCCGTAGAAGCTCTCTGTCTGGGAAGTCCTGGGATTTCCACCCCCTGCGGACTCCTGGGGGAGCAGACAGCCTGGTCCGTTGGATGGGCTCCTGACTGTCATCACAAATTGGAGTTTGGCCAGTCTTCTCCAGGGCAGGTCATTGTCCCCCTCTGGGATGCGGCCTCTCCGTCAGGAACGTGAAGATGGCCATATGTCTCACATCTGGGGGGGAACCGGGTGAAGGGAAGTGTGACGTGGCTGTGCAAGGAAAGCATTACTGAGCATGGTGTTCTCCCTTGCAGCTTGCCTGCGTGGCTTGTGCCCTGGGCCCTGGCAGACCCAGGCTGCAGCGCCCTCCCCTCCCCCTGGGCAGCCCTGTGCCTCACCCCAGTCCGGAGACTACCAGCTCCCCCAACTCCATCTTACTCTAGGGATGGCTTAGTTTGCTAAACTAATGAAACCAAATCCTTTGTGTTTTCCTGCCCGGCTGGAGGACTCATGTTGGCACCTTGAAACCCACAGCAAATAGCCAACATCTAGAGGCCTCCGAGAAAGCTTCCCCCTGCGAGATGGATTTTCCTCAGCTCAGCGCCTTCCCACCTTCCTAAACCCGAGTGGGAGGAATGCAACATTGCGGCCTTCCAGAGGAGAGGGCCGTGCTGGTCCTCACGTCGTCTGCTCTCCACAGCCCACAGGCACCTCATCACTCGGGTCACTGGCCTTTCTGGCAACCATCAGGGCCGAGGCAGGGCCCTGGGACCCTGCCAGCCCACCCGGGTTCTTTTCCCTCAGCCCCTGGGCACATAGTGCTTTCTGGACCTGAGGGCTTCCCAGCATGCTGGCCTGCCCCAGGGAACTAGCTGGCTCAGCGTCCTCAGTTTGGTCTCAGGACCCTCTCAGCACAGTCAGAGCAGACCCAGGGGGCAGAGACAGGATTCTCTCTCTGCTCTCTTGTTTCCATCATGGGGCCATGCCAGGTGAACTCAGGTCCCCTGACAAGTAGCCTCCCAGATAGGATTAGCATACGGGAGATGCACAAGGGGATGAAGGGCGACAACAGGAGTGGCCATAGGCTGCAGACCGTGGCACCAGCCTTCCCCCGCGAAGAAGGGGGTGAGGAAAGGCAGGCTGGAGACAGAGGCTCAGCCTGCAGCCTGGTTCCAAGACGGCTTAGGCCAGGCCAGTAGAGTGGCCTCGAACCAGCCTTGCTTGTTGGAGGAGTCTCGGATCCCATGGGAGCCACCCTCCCAGGGCAGCCAGCCCCAGGCCACCCTTTGCCCCCACAGATCTGCCTTTACACCCTACTGTGGGGAGCAGCTCCTCTGTGGCCCCTGCCGGCCTCTCTTCCCAAGGAGGAGCTTCAAAAGGAGAAATGAATGGGACAGGCTCCTGCCTCCATCATGGACTAGAACTTGGGGTCCCTGCTGGGCCTCCCGTCCCTCCCAAATACTTCTCACCCCCAGCCAGCACCTCAGCAGGTCTTGGCAGCATAGCCAGTGGTTTGACCCAAACCCGCATCGTGAGGTTTCTGAGCCCTCGACTGGCATATCCCTCGCAAGCCAGGGTTGGCACATCTGTATGTCTGTTCCCAGTGGGGCAGGAGCAGCAGGAAGTTCTCCTGAGTTCCACACACCTCCCTGCCTGTGCCTCCTCTGATCCCAGTTGACTGTCCCGCCCTCGATGCCCATGATGACGGCCCCTCCCATCTGCTGGCCCTGGTGAACTGGGAGTCTGGCAGTTCTGAGGGGCCTGTGCCACGTCAGCCCTGGCCCCCAGGACCCCAGGCACCATCGTGCCTGCAAGTGTTAGCGAACCCAGCTCTGCAACTGCCTCTCCTGCTGTCCTCTCTGGCCTGCAGAGGAATGGCACCAACAGACTCCTCCGTGGCTTGGTACCCATCTCACTCGTGCATTGCTCTTGACCCTGGTGGAGGAATGTCCTGCAGGCGCTCCCACAGAACACAGGCCTCAACTGGGTCTTCTGAACTCAGTAGCACATCCATGTCAGCATGGCCCCTTCCCTCGGCCTCTTTCCTCTTTCCTCTGCTGTCTGCCAGGGCAGTTCATGCCCTTCCACTTCCCTCAGCCTCAGCTATCACTGTCTCTGGGCCTCTAAGGGCCACCCCAGGAGCAAGTGTGCCCTGCCCTCTTGGGCCTTTGTGGGGCGTCAAATTGCACATCCCACGGAATACCTCAAGTCTCTGAATTCTTGCTCATCTCGTCTTATGTCTCGTCCTATGTCCCTTTGATCATGCCCCTCAAATCCTGCTGGCTGATTCTCACTCTTGGTATAGAATTTCTGTCCTCCCTTATCAGGCCCTGCACACCCCCAGCAGGACCATCATACTAGCCCTTAGCCCTAGTCAGGGGCCTGGCAGCCTGGAAAGGAGGTAGGGGACACTCCTGGGGACAGGGGAGAGACCTGTATGTGTCTTCCAGCACAGGGACATTGCTAGCCTCCTGAGAGAGGAAGGGCCACCATTTCACAAGCTGCCAAGGGGGCCCCCTGTGGCTGCCCCACTTTGCCTTTTAGCTGCTCGTGGAGGGCACACCATCTGTCATCGTCCCTCTGCTGGGCATCGGCACACCTCACAGTAACCAGCCAGCCTCACGGTCCTGGGGGACGCTGCCCCTCCCAGGCTTTTACGTGCTTCAGTCAACACCAAGTCAAGCCTAAGCTTCTTCCCCAGGCACCATCAGCGAATCTCTGAGCCTTCGGGCCGCCACTCTATGCCAGGGACTCTCCACGTCCCATGTAGCTCTCAGAAGCGCAGCCCCTCTGCCTGTCAGCCAAAGAGTGAGCAGTCCAGTGAGCAGCCCCCAAACTCTCAGACCCACCGCAGCGCTCCTGGTGTTGGTTCAGACCTGCTGGCAGATGGCAGGCCAGCCGTAGCAGAGAAGGGGGCAGGAGAGGGCAGGAGGGAGTCTTCAGACCTCCCCACAGTCCCACCCCTGTGGAGGACTGGGAGGGAGGAGAACCGCTTGGGGAGAGTCTCAGGCCGCAGCCAGGCCCATGGGAAGTCACTGAGCTGAAACCGCCTGCCTGCTGGAGGAGTGGGTCACTAGTGGTAGCAGCCCACCAGAAGTGCAGCTCAGCCCCTGCGCAGGGGTGGGGTTGGAGAGGCTGCAGCCCAGCCGAAAGACAGTTTGTGCTCCTGGAGCACGAAGTCCCAGAGGCCCAGCCGCCACACTGGGGCTGGGAGAGAGCAGGGGCTTCTGATAATTAAGCCCCAATAATTCCTTTCCCCACTGCTTGGTTCCCATTCTAGTCCTTCACCTAAAATAAGCAGAGGAGGTATTTCCCAGCATCCCTGACCACTTCAGACCAACACTAACACTTCCCTGTGCTTCAGAAGTGACACTTTTTATCCACATCTGGGACCCAATGCCAGTTCCTCAGGCTAAGTGGTGACATTACCTAAGAGCCCCCAGACCTCCCACCGACACTGCCAGTCCAACTGAAGAAAGCCTTTCTTATTCTTGGAGAGGCCCCTGGTTAGGAGAAAGGGGAGCTGGAAATCCAGGGAGAAGAGGGAAGTTGGAGGCATTGCAACCAGAGCGAGGTGCCAGGATCGACCTCATGATACAGGCCCGCAGCCGCAGCCAGCAGGTTGGAATGTGCCCAGTGCGGGTGTGAGCTCCCTGCTCCCATCCCCGCCCTCGTCCCTCGTCGTAGGGCACTGGCAGGTGTGGGGGGCCGCTGGTGGGGTGTGGGACCACCTCCAGCTCAAGCTGCGCACCCAAGATGGATCAGAGGGGGGACACTCCTCCCCCTTCCACACCAGCCAAAGAGGTGGGAAGGGGGTGCTCACTGGGCCCTACCACCACCTCATGCCCACAGCCTCCACACCTTGGAGGCCAGAAATGCAGGGAGCATTGGACTTTGGCTTTCCCTACAGAACCGGAAGGCAGGATGAGCACTACTCCCATTTTACAGAGAGGGAAACCCCATCCCTGAGTGCTGCAGTGCCCAAGGTCTGCAGTGCCACAGGAGAGGTGGAGCCAGCAGCCTTCTCCCCCGATTACCATCTGAGCCACGGGATACCTGGTGGAGGCAGGGCCTGGCTCAGCTACTCGGAGTGCCAAGGGCAGGGAGGGCAGCAAGGCCTGGGTCAGCGTGCCTGCCTCCTGGGTCGCTCATGGTCCCCATCACCCTGTCTCCCACAGATGCAGTGCAAGCCACAGGTGGCCGGGGCAGGGAGACACTCTCGATCAGCCGTGGGGAGTCGGCACCCTTTCTCTGCCTACTGAGAGAACAGGGGACAGAGGGGCCCGAGGTCGGGTTTTAGAGCCCTGAGCTGCCTGAGCAGAGGTTTCCCATGCCCCCGGGCTGGGGCGCTCAGCCTGAAGGACAAATCACTAGCTCCTTAGCTCCTGCTGGCTGGCTTTCTTTTCCTGCCTTTTCTTTTTTTAAAGATTGATTGATTGATTGATTGATTGATTTGTAACTGGGAGTGGTAGAGTCTCAAGCTGACCCCACACTGAGCACAGAGCCTGACACAGGCTGTATCCCAAGACCTGAGATCATGACCTGAGCCAAAACCAAGAGTCAGGCGCTTAGCCCGCTGAGCCAGCCAGGCGCCCCTCCTGCTGGCTTTCTAAGGCCCGAAATGAGAGTGAGAAAGTGTGGGATCCAGCAGTGGGGGGATGGTGCAGACACACCAGACACTCATCCGTGTCTCGGCGTGGACGGGGACGCCATTCCACTGCTTTCCATAGTGCGCTGGGAAACAGGGTTTCACAGTAAACTCACTAGTAAACATATTTTTGGACTATGATGTGCATAGAGACAAGTGCACAAATGCTATACATCTAGTTCAAAGGAAGAATAGAAATGAACACACCCACAGAAGTATTACCCAAATCAAGAAACTGAACATTTCGGCACCTGGGAGCTTCCCTCCTGCCCCACCCCTCCTCCCAAAAGGAATCCACCATCCTAACTTTGAGCACCACAGATTCATTTCGCCTAGCCTCGAACTTCATATGGATGGAATCGTTCCATATACTCCCTTTCCTGTCTGATTTTTTTTTCTTTCCGGGTGATGTTTGTGAGAATTCATCTTTGTTGCTGCAAAGATGTTGTTCTAGCCACGTCCATTCGTCCTCACTGCTGGAAGAGTTGACTTTGTGTGAATCCGTCTGTGCAGTCAGCATAATCCAGCCAACATGGGGTTCTTTTCCGGTGTAGGGTTATTAGAAATCATTGAGTATATACCTAGGAGCAAAGTGGCTAAATCACAGAAAAAAAATACCTACTTCAGCAGACACCGCCGAACGGTTTTCCCAAGAGGTTGTACCAGTTTAACACACCAACAGTGTATGAGATTTCACGTCTACTGTCCAGTCAGTAGCGTGCCTTTTCAAGTCTCAGCCTATTTTTCTACTGGGTTTTCTGGTTTTCTTATTGATCTATTTTACTTTCTATTCTGACTACGAGTCCTTTCTTGGTTATACATGTTGCAAATATCTTCTACTCTGTAGCTCACTTTTTTATTCTTTGGTGGAGTTTAAGTGAACAGAAGTTCCTCATTTCAATATAGTTCAGCGTATCAGGCTTTTTCTTTATTGTTAATTCTTTGATATCCCATTTAAGAACTTTTTATCAAAATCCTAAAGACTTGTTTGTATTAGGGTTCTCCAGGGAACCAGAACCAATATATGTGTATCAATATACTTACATTGATTTAAATGAGATTTATTATGAGGAATCCGCTCATGGGATGACAGAGGCTGGGAAGCCCCGTGATCTGCCATCTGTAAACTAGAGAACGAGGAAAACTGGTGGTAATTTAGTGGAGTCCGAAGGCCTGAGAACCAAGAACGTTGATGGTGTGAATTCCAGTCTGAGGGGAGCAGAAGAGGAGATAAGATGTCCCACTGCTCAAGTAGTGAGATGGGGAAAATGGGATGAACTCCTCCTTCCTCTGACTTTTGTTCTATTCAGGCCTCCAGCAGATCAGATGATCCCTACCCACTTTTGGGAGGGCTGTCTATCTTACTGATTCCACTGACTCAAATGCTCATAGACACGCTAGAAATAATGTTTATTCCAGGCATCCCCAGGCCCGGCAAGCTGACACAAAAGTCACCATCCAGATGTTCCTACAGTATCTTCTAGAAGCATTCTTGTATTACCTTCTCCATGTTACATCTGTAATATACCCAGAATTGATTTTTGAATATGGTTTATCAAATTTCCTTCTTTGCATGTGTTTATATAATTGGCCCAACATCATTTGTTGAAGATACTTTCCCATTGCCGCACTGTGCTGCCTTTGTCAAAGGTCTGTTTCCACGCTCTGTTTCACTTCATGGATCTGTGTGTCTGCTCTTGTGCCAATGCCACACCGCTTCGATTATTGTACCTTTGTTAAAAGTCTTGATCTCCAGGAGAGCTGGACCTTCTACCTTGTTCTCTTCTGTGAAGGGCGTCTAGGTTGTTCTTGGCCCTTTCCAGGCCCATCTTAATGTCAAATCAGCAGTTGCCACACACATGCACACAGTCTTGCTGGGATTTACGTTGAGATTGCTCGGGATTCACAAACCATTTTGGGATTTTTAAAAAAAATTTTTTTTTTTTTTAGATTATTTATTTGAGAGAGAGACAGTTAGAGAGAGCATGAAAGGCGAGAAGGTCAGAGGGAGAAGCAGACTCCCCATAGAGCTGGGAGCCCGATGCGGGACTCGATCCCGGGACTCCAGGATTGTGACCTGAGCTGAAGGCAGTTGCTTAACCAACTGAGCCACCCAGGCGCCCCCCATTTTGGGATTTTATGATACCTTTATGATACTGAGTCTCCTATGCCACAAACATCGTATGTCCTGCTATTTATCTATGTCTTCTTTAATTCTTCTTCTCAATACTGTCTTATAATTTTCTATGTAAAAGCCTTACTCATCTTGTGTTAGATTCCTCCTAGGCATTTGATATTTGTCATATTATTTTAAATGGTATTTGTAGGGTGCCTGGGGGCCTCAGTCTGTTAAGTGTCTGCCTTCAGCTCAGGGTGTGATCCCAGGGTCCTGGGATCGAATCCTGCATCAGGCTCCCTACTCAGCAGGGAGTCTGCTTCTACCTCTTCCTCTACTCCCTCCCCCCTGTTTGCATACTCTCTCTCTCTCTCACTCTCTCTCTCAAATAAATAAGATCTTTAAAAAATAAATAAGTGGATTTTTAAAAATTTCCTTTTCTCCTTGTTGCTGAGATATGGAAGTACAACATGTATTGCTCATGTATTCAGTGATCTTGCTAAATTTATTTATTAAACTCAAATAATTTGTTTATAGATCCTTTCTAATTTTTCTATATACCCAGTCATGTCATCTCCAAGCAGTAAGAGTTATACTTTCTCCTTACTGATGCTCACATCATGTATGTCTTTTTCTCGCAATTATTGTGCTGTACAGCATTTAATGGAAGTGATGGTAGCAGACATCCATGTCTTGTTCCTGATCTCAGAGAGAAGTTTTTACCACAAACTCACGCAAGATAATGAAATCTTACCCTTTAATATGCACTTGATTTTACTTTCCACTCAGGACAAGCTTTCAGTGTGGAAAGACTTTTAGGTTTGAAATGGGGCAGTGGTGGTTTGTAGGCTGAGAGCGAGGCAGATGGAATCAGTGTTTTAAGAGGATAGAAACTGAGCTTTGTCCCAAAACCGTGTCTCATTTTAACTTTGTGATGAAAGTTTCGCCTTGTCCACTTTATAGAAGGACCTGTGGCTGACCAGGGGTTGAAACAGAGGTGTTAGATCTAAAGCCCAGACTGTTCTCACCTCTCCCAGACTGCTTGCTAGAGTATTTTTTTAAAGAGATTTTATTTATTTATTTGACAGACAGAGATCACAAGTAGGCAGAGGCAGACAGAAGGGGGGCAGGGAGGAAGCAGGCTCCCTGATGAGCAGAGAGCCCAATGCGGGGCTTGATCCCAGGACCCTGAAACCATGACCTGAGCCGAAGGCAGAGGCTTAACCCACTGAGCCACCCAGGCGCCCCTAGAATGTTTTTTTTAAAAGGTTTTTAAAGAGAGAGAGAGCACAAGTAGGCAGAGCAGCAGGTAGAGGGAGAGGGAAAAGCAGGCTTCCCACTGAGCAGGGAGCCCAATGTGGGTCTTGATCCCAGGACCCTGAGATCATGACCTGAGCCGAAGGCTGTGGCTTAACGGACTGAACCACCCAGCACCCAGGTGCCCCTACCTGCCAGAATATTGAATGTGAAACCCCCAAGGTCACAAAACTGTCACTTTTGTCACAGATTTCCAGGAGAAGCATTGTTAAACTACCTCACAGGTATATTTAACATCTTTTCTTTCTTAGCCTCCAAATCCCCGCCTATCACTGTCATCTCCCCCATCCCACCTTTTATTTCCATCGCCATGGGCACAGACTCACGCTGGAAGGCGCCCTCCCTGCTTGCCTGAGACCCTGAAGGGCTGCACCTGCCCCTCTCCTCAGCCACCTGGTTGAGCCACCCACCAGGCCAGGGCCTCCTCCAGTTTCTGCCCCTTGAGCGCTTATCTGATGTCAGGGGATGAGGGGGTGAGAACTGAGGGCTTTCCTTCCAGTCAGGCAGCTTGGGCTTTGGGGGTAGAACTGTGTATTCTTAAGCCCTTTGAAGTGTCAGCTGTCCCAATTTGAGGATTACACAGATAGACAGAATATTTCTCTGCTGAGATATGAAGAGAGGAAGGCAGAGTACAGGGAGGGTAGAGACCCAAACCCAAACAGGCCCTGGGGCTGGCAAGGGCTCCCTGGGGTCTAGGCCTTAGCGAGAATGTCCCTATTACTCTCACACCCCTCCCTTTGCAGCCCAAATAACTACCCAAGGATGACCTGGGAGATTTCCCTGCAAGATAGAAAATTCTAGGACACCAAGAACTCTCAAAACTAAATACTTTGGAACTCTCAAGGACCTTATAAAAGACAGTAAATGTTTCTTTGGTTGATTTAACACAGGGTTACATTAAGCAAACAACTTTTTCTCCTTCTGAGGTTCAATGTCCTTTGTATAATTTTGCCTTTCCCTTTATGTGATTTCTGCAACGGACCACAGTCTCCACATTCTGGGGAGCCCCCTGAGGCCACCACTATCCAGCGTGACTTGGAGTAAGCCCTTCAGTTGTTTTTCTTCCAAATGCTTCTTAGCATGTGGTGACATTTCTTTGACAGGGAAGAGAGAATTAGCATATTTGTTTTCTATCTCCACCTGCCATATCCATACCTTTTTTTGAATTTTCTGGTGCAACTCATGCATCTTTCTGTGCATCCCGGAAAGGAAGACTGCTCTTTGGCCGCCTATAATGAGCAGATAGCTCAGCTGGGCAGTTTTTAAACCCAAGGAGACCTGTCCCTTTCCCAGACTTCAGAGTGTTCTAGAAGATGCTGGTGATGTCCAGGCCATCCCCTGGATGAATAGGCCCACTCAGTTCCTGGCATGTAGGGCGGGACTTCCGGCTCCCTCCATGCCAGTGTGCCCTGCCAGACTTTAGTGCCTGTTCGGATACTTAGAGTAGCAAGTCCCTCCACATAAACACCCTCTCTTGGGTACTGGAAGTCCAGAGCCCAGGCCCAGGCTGCAGAGGGCTGAGACACTCTCAGGGAGGTTAGCCCCTATGAGAAACAAGCCACAGGATTGTGTTTTGGCTCCAAGCCTAAAGAAAGGTGCCCATGGCTGTCACCTCCTATAAGCTGCCTGGAGGATAACCAGAATGTGCTTGGCTCTTTCTAAGCGTTTGGCTGTGCTCTCTATGGGGAAGTGTTCCTGATCTGTCTTCACGGCCACTCCCCAGCTCTCTGGGGCCTTGTGGCTTTTTCTCAGTGGTTGGGCAGGAAGCCTCCAGAGCCTGAAGGAATTGCTGTGCTCGATGACAAAGGCCATCAATTGACATAAATCACTCAGAGGCGGCCTCATTTACTGAAGAGGAATGGAACACAGTTTACTCTGTCCTCTGAGCACACTGCTTCAATGGCGGGCACTCAGGTGAGGAAAGATCTCACAGAGTGACTCAGAGCAAGCACCCAGCTCCTGGCCACTGTGTCAAGGGCGTGTCAAACAGTGGGGCGGGGTGGGGTGGGGGGTGTCACGCAGCTGTGATCTTTAGAGAAATACCGTAATGTCTGAGCAGTCTGGGACCTTCAGATCTATTTTCTAGAACATTATTTTTTCACCTGGAAAAAATTTCGTTCTTCCAAGCACCAAAAGTTTTGTTTTAAATTTCTATACCTACTGTTTGCTTGAATAGTGTTAACTGGACATAAACGTTGCCCTTTCTAATAATTTGGGATTGTTCACAGTGTTTGTGTTGTGATACAGAAACGTTTTCCTCGTAGGCTGGCATGCTGTGCCGTGCCCTCTCCCTCCACACTGAATGCACTGTGGTGCCGCAGGTTGTCACGCGACCTGCTGAGCCCCTGCCCCCTCTGCCTGTGTGTCCCCCGACAACAGTCAGCATGGCTTGCCAAGTCTCCAGAAGCACTAGTCCCGTCGGGGTGTGGAGTCAGGGAGCTGAGTCAGCTGGTTAGAATCGTCGTGCAGGAGGAAAGGCCCCAGATGAGGAGCAGAGTGGGGGCTCCCCATGAGTCACCTTGTCCTACAACTGTGCTGGCCACTCACAGGCTTTGTTTGTTGTTTATTTCCTGGTTTTGCCCCGCACTTCAAATATTCTAGATTGCATGGGATTGCCTTCCAGATTAAGCACAATAAGGTTGTGCTTTTAAAATCCACCGTGAACTGAATCATTCAGGACATATGTCATGTTGGGCGGCTCTTCCTTACTGCTGACCACCCCCAGTTTCATCGAAATCTGCTTCTTCACATTCTTCTTTAGCACAAATGAAAGACCGTTTAGCCGGCTACCAGCTTCTTAGTCGTAAATATTCTAAGAAACCAGCAGATTCCTCAATGTTCCGTTCCTAAAGCTGAAGAAATTTTTCTCTCGTTTGGGCCTTCTTCCTAGCTTGTTTTCAAGCTCCTGGTATCATCAGACTTGACCCTCATGTTTATGGACCCATTTGTCTCCTTAGAACCGGTATACTTGATTGTGGGCACCTCGAGGCAGGGTTCTGCCTTTGGGTTCCTGACCCATGAACTCCTTGCAAGGGGATGGAAAAGTCTTGTGGGTAGAGGGTGGGAGTGAGGGTCCAACTTCCTTCCTCAGACCTCTGAGGACCCACTGACGCCACGCTCGGTGAGAAAGTGAAGCCATCTATCCACCAGGGAGGGCCCCTGTCCTCCTTGCACCTCCTTCCCATCCACACCCAGCCTCGGTGGAGGCCGGAGGCCAGCACTGGTCAGAACCCTGGGAAAGATGGGCTAGAGCAGGGGAACCACAGGAATCGTCGGGAAACCCTGATACTCAGAACTGTGTTACATACCAGATGGGTCACTTCCCACTGCCAAACCTAGAAAGTGACCTCAGGGAGATTCCCTAGCGTGTGAGCAGGGGCCCTGAGGTCTGCCCACGTGCTTCATGCCTTTGAGAAGCACTTATCAGGTGTTTTCAGCCCAGACCTGGACACCTTTCCTTTGCTCGTCCCTCAGACGTCACTGGACCCGTGCTAGCACCAGCTATCGTGCCAGCCGAGCACAGGCAAGGAGGAGGCCCCTCCTCCCTGAAGCTCACAGCCCGTGGGTAAGATGGGCATCTAAACCCACATTCTCAAGCTGTGACAAAGGCCATGGCGGAGGTGCACAAGGTGTGCAGAGAGCGGGCTCCCAGTGATGTGCCCGTCCCACATGGGAAAGCCTGTGCTGCTCGGTGCCTGCAGTGTTGGGGTGTCAGTGTGGGAGGCACTGCGGGATGTAGGGTCTGGTGAGCCCCAGCCCCACCCGGGAGGAGGCAGTTGCTCTGTGGCAGGGGGTGAGGAAGGGGACAGGAGCTAGCAGAGGAGCTCATGAGGGTCTGTGTTCTGTCTTGTCAGCCTCTGTAAGGGTGAGAGAATGATGGCTAGAAGGAGAGTGGTTGTGTCCCCCCGGGCCCAGCCTGAATGGCTCTCCCTGTACCTCCAAGTCTAGCACAGGGTGGCTTTCCTCCCGCTGCTTCCCCAGCGGGGTGAGTGTCGCCATTCCTGGGCGACATTCCTGGGGAGCAGCACCCATTCTCTGTGTGAGGTTGGCAGTGGAACGCCCCTGGTTTGTACACTGCCTGCGAGGATGTCCAGGTGCAACCTAGCACCCAGAATTTTCTATGAGCGGTAATTGAGCAGTAAGCCTACCAGTATGCAACTGTGACATATGAGGACCCAGGCTTGAGCCTCACAGAGATTTGCCCATGAGTGGACTGGCATGACTCCATTAGCCAGGGAGTACCATCCCTCTCCTCTGCAGTGGCTGCACGGAGAGATGAGAGGCCTGGGCAGGGGAGGACAGCTGCAGCTGGGGAACTACATGGACCCTGGAGGGCATCAAGCAGGTGGGGACAGTCCAGCAGAGGCCAGAGAGCACGGTGGACTGGTCCTCCCAGTCATGAACAGATTAGTCCTCCCAGTCATGAATGGCTGCCCAGGCCTAGCCTCCGCTACCTCAGCTACCTCGGCTGCCCATGAGGAAGCTCCCAGAAGGCCGTGCTGACACAGAAATCTGGTCAGCATCCCGGGTGCCCAGCCTTCCCAGAGCCTCTAGAAGTCCTGGATAAACAGGGCTCCCCAAGACGAACTTGGAGTGGCAGCTCGGGAGAGTGAAACCGTTGGATCCAGTCAGGCTTTGACATCTGCTGGCCTCACTGTCTGACTTACCACTGACCCGGCTCACCTGGAGGGATAAAGGGCCTCATCCAGATTGTTCTGGCCTCGGGTCTAAGGTCAAGTTGAGGGTAATACCCAGAAAGGGCTGAAGGCTTCCCACAGCCTATATCTGAGAGCTTTCGTTGGCCCAGAGACAGAGGGTAGAGATGGAGATGAAAACCAGAAATCCCCTTGCTGGCCCCCACCCACCGTTCAAAGGGAGAGCCAGGGCCTCAGTGTGTCCTAGAGGTTGCCCCGGCAGAGACTTTACCATGTTGGGGAAGCCCAGAGGCTCTGGACAGGAACATATCCATTTAAACCACTCTGAGCCTAGTTCATAAAACGGTAGGTCAATATTTTACAAGTCACTTAGCTAATGAAGACCTCTGCCAGACTCAACATACCACATCCCAGTGGGTGATAAGACAAGTGTTAGTTCACTGGAAACAGCCCAGAGGAGAGGTTTTTCCATTCTTTTTTGTAATCTGCTGGGTTTCATACTTAGATAGAGTGAGGCGGGCTGCCCTTGGACAAGAATATTCGCTTGTCAGGTGGCCCAACAAATGAGCCCCGGCTATACCTTCACCCCGTGCCAGGCCTAAGCAGCAACCACCTGCAGGCAAGTAGGAATCTCATTAGAGCAGACTCATATGTCCCACTCGGCTGGCAGAAGCCATCTTCGGTTCTGTCTGCCAAGTCCACATGCTGCCTTCCTGCAGGGAGAAGCTCAAGGGACACCACAGGAGCTGTGACTGCAGCACGATCTCCACTCCCACCTCCAAAGACAGGCCTCATTTTCCCCTCAGCATTTTCTCTGGAGCATTGAGCAAATCATGTCTCTGAAGGGCCTCGTTTGTTCCCCCAAGCATTTTATAACCATCTACACATGCCTTTGGCAGTGACCTACGCTTGCCCTTGGCCATGGGATACAGAGATGTGGGGGGGATACAGAGATGGGGTGGGGGGGCCTGGTCCCCAGACAGGAAAACCAACCTCAGTGGAGACCCTCGCCATCTGTGATGAGCTCTGAGCCTGGACTGAGCCTTGAAAACTCAGCCCAACTGAGTGCAGGAGGCGCACCTGGGCGTGGCCAGCAGAGGGCGCCCCATGGGAGCCCAGGAGCAGTCCTGCAGAGTCTGGGGGCCCAGCGCCCAAGAGGAGGCCCAAAGAGCACCCAGGGAGCGGAGATGCCCATGTCCTCATGACTGGGTGTGGGAGCTAAGCTGAAGCCAAGGGAGCGGCCGCCTGTGATGCAGGAAGCCAGATCTGTGTCAGGGCTCAAGCCCCTCCGAGGGCCCTGGCCACAGCTGGGGTGACCAAGGGACTGACACAGACTGTTGAGATTTTTCTGACAGTGTGGAACTCTCCAGAGTAAGCATTAAAAAAGGCCTGAATTCTTTGCCCGAGTCAGAGTTCAGTGTGGAACTACACTCTCAGGACAGGCTAGAAAGGCTCGTCCGAGGCTTGCCGAGCAGCGGCTCCCAGGGCAGGCGTTCAGACCGAGGCATCTGAGGGTCAGGATGGCCGTGGCTCTGCCAAAAGCCCTGCCTTCCCTTCTGAACTGGTGGGCCAGCCCATGGCCACAGCTGGAGCAGTAGCAGTAGCAAGAAAAAGGGGTTGCCAAGGAAATAGGCAGAACCTTCAAGCCTTTAGCTAGTGACTGGAATAGGCTGGGAGTGGGGGTGGCCTTGGGGATTAGGGCAGTGAGAACCAGCGAGCTCAGCACCTGTGCTCATTCAGTTCGTCACTGATGCAAGGTGGGGGCTGGGCCCCAACACGATGGGAGAAAGCATTTCCTTGGGGAAGTGGTGAGGTACGGATAATTCCAATTCCTGCCCTTTTCGTCCCCCTGAGCAGGAAAGAGGCAGAGGCAGAGCCAGGGCTGCAAATAGGACTCCAAGATTACAGAAATGTCCTGGCCCAGCCAGGTGGGCAGGTGGCCTCACGCATGTACCTGCCCAGTGTAGTCAGCTCCGGACCAAGGGGCAGGGAGCAGCCCCAGGGAACATCTCCATCCCCCTGGGCTTGCTGGGGTGATGGAGCACAAGGCCGAGAGGAGTGACCTGGCTCTGTGGCTGCTGCGACCCTTGGTGAAGGGAGGAGGTGCCCTTGACTTTTAGGAGGAAGGACTACAGTGATGTGGCAGACCAGCTTGGGGCAGGCTCTGTATTGAGCCCTCGGTCAGGCACCGCTGAGGAAAGCCTGCTGCCCAGTCCTCAGGGAACTTTAGGCAGGCAGTTCAGGATAACCTGAAGAAAAAGCAGTGGATGGGGTCTCTGCGTCCCTGGTCTGTGAGCTTGGAGGAACCACTCAGCCTCTGAGCCTCCCTTTGCCCATATGAACAATGAGGGGTCTAAGACTTGTGAAAATAGCATAAAGTGCCAGGGAAATGGGGGTACTGGTCTTGCATAGACAAAGCAAAATTGCAGATAAAACATCTCTTTTGAGCATGCCTGCTGTGTGTAAGATACAGTCCTAGGCCCTGGGCTGAAGGTAAACGGCTGAGCGAGCCAGCTGGAGAGAGGTTGGCTTGGGAGGCGTTGGGGGTAGAATGCACAGAAGCCCACAGAAGGCTGCAGTGTGAGCACGTCGGATTTGGGCCAGCTCAGAGCCAAGAGGCCTCATCAGTCCTTGCCCCCTTTCTGGGCTGGACTGGGAAGAGGACCCTCAGAGCAGCTGCCCTGAGCCATCCCCGGCAGCCTCAAGCATTAAAGGCTCAAGACTCGGGCTCCAGGATAACACTCAGGTCTAGACCCTTGGCTCCAAAGGATTTTACAAGATGTATTGTCTTTGAGGAAGCCGATGGCACCCACGTGTGCCTTTTTCGCAAACAAAGGCATAAATAGCATGTTTTGGTGCCTCTTCGGAGACTGAGACCCTCTCCTGGTGTGCCCCACAGTATCCCAAGGCACTTTCATGGCCCAGAGAGCCATGACCACGTCCCCATGCCAGTGCCTCCCACCTGACCCTCTCTTCCCCATGGCCTTGGACCAGGCACACACAGGAGGTCAGCCAGACCAGGGCTCAGGATGGGGGCTGATTGCTGCATCTGGGTGGAGGCCCAGGGTTCCCCCCCAGGGGCCGTGCCTCCATTAGCCTTGCAGCCCTGGGCAGCCCACCAAGGTAGCCCCCCAGTGTCTGCAGGCCCTGATGGCCAGGGTGCGTGGGGGCATTGGAACCCAGAGTCCCTCTTTGTGGCCAAGGAACCAGCGCTTACCTAAAGATCCAGATTCACGTTTTGCTCATTCCAGGAAACCCTTTCTTCCACTTAACTGGGGACAGAGGACAGACTTTGGAGTCAAAAAGACTATAGTCTCCAGATCACGACCCTGCCACACTCTGGTGCATGGAAAGCTGGCCCGAGACCAGCAGGTGTTCTTACTTCCTTCCAGCCTTCAGTGGCTGTGTGGCTGGGCTGGTGGCCCTGCTTAAGGCAAGCTGCCCCCCAGAAGCAGTGAGACCAAGAGTGTCTTGGGGAAGGTGAGGAAAGCCTGTTGTAACTTGGAAAAGCGAGGTAGCTTGAGGTCCTAGGAACTTGTGTCTTATCCTCTCTTACCTAGTTGTCTGGTGGCGGGGGCGGGGGGGGGATAGATATGGGAGGGTGACACCTGAAATTGCATTCTGGATTACTCCTCTCCCAAATAGCTTTGTGCCCAAAGCCTAACTTTAAGATCAAAATTGATCCCTCCCAATGTCAGTGATGACCAAGCTGGCCCCCACTGGGCTTATCCAAGCTCTGTCCCTTGTCCAAGGTTACAGAGCCAGGCCCCATGGTTGGGTTGGGGCATGAAAGGGACTCCAAGGCCCAGGAGTCTGAAGAGGGCAGCAAAGCTGTCGGGAGGCAGTGTGGTGGCCGCCAAAGGTGGCCAGGCCTCTGTACATCCTGACCATACCTGCTGTGGTCGGCGGTTTTCATTCCCATTAGAATGCAGCTAGGAGCAGAGAAAGGCGTGTGTGTCAATGCCCCAGCATAGCCAGTGAGCCCTAATTACCCAGCTCCACGAGGCCACAAGCACACACAGCCACCTGGTTCTGCTTAGGGGGGAGTTTTCTGCCATGAGCACCGGCCCTGTGCCTCCTCGAGCAGAGTTCTGAACCTTGGGAAGGGAGCTCAGCTTCTCAGCTAACTTTATGCTGACAAAGGGCTTTCTGCCTGTCAACCCAGCTCCCCAGCAAACCCTGTCCCCTCCCTACCGCAGCCACTGGGCCTCCCTTTGGCAGGGCCCGAGGGCCCATGCTCCGGACGCCTAGCCTCTGGAGACTTCCTTTCGAGCTAGAAAAACAAGCGGCCGAACCGTGCCTCGCTGCAGCTGGACCCCACCCGCTGAACCTATAGAAAAGCCCTGGAGTGGATTCAGCCTCACAGAAGAGGAAACCTGGCTCCGGCCTCACCCGCAGGGCCTGTTATGTCTGGCTCCAGAGGCCTTCTCCTCTGGGCTTTTCCATGCCTGTGAACTAGGCCCCATTCATTTCCCTGTGGTTTCGTGGGAATGTCCAAAACACTCAGCGGGTTGTAGCAAGCCCAGGAGGAGAGGGGTCAGTGAGAGGCCCGGGCCGTGACGTGTGGTCGGCCCCACGGCCGCAGCGCCTTCCGCTTGGGGTGTCCGGCCGGCTGTGGGTGGGCACCGGTCAGTCCGCCGACCGCCCCCCACCCAGCCTGGCCGGCTCAGCCTGCGGCTCTCTCTCTGGGTCTCCATTTTCCAGCTCCCAGGCCACCAGCCCCACCCCGGCCTGGCCTAGGAGAGAACCGCAACAAAGATCTCTTCAAGCTTCCCATCCCCGGCAGCTTCCCTTCAGCGCCCATCCAGCTGTCCTTCCCCTCCCGCCCCAACTCCCGGGGCCTGTGCAGTTTTCCACCACACTACCCGCCCTCTGGGGCCGCTGGGAGAGCAGCAGGTCCTCCACAAGGGTGGCCGCCTCCCCCACCACACCCCTAGCCCCCTGGGCTTCCCGACCTTGGAGAAGGGGCCACGCTCAGGCGCACCGCCCTCCTGGCTGCCACCTTCCCGGCCACAGCTGAACCCCAGGGCTCCAAGGCCTGCAGTGGGGAGAATGTGCCCAAGTGGGGAGAATCGGGTCCTCAGAAGGAATGATTTGAAACTGGCTGGCTGGGAGCAGTTCTTATCAAATTTCCAAGTTAGCAGTTTTCAGCAAGTGCTAATCGAACTGGCTCTGTGAGCGGCCTAATTCCATCTGCATGAGATTCCCAGAGTTGTGACAAGTACCCCGGTGGCCAAGGGCAGAAGAGGCTCTGCTGGTCTCTCACTTGCTCTTGGTCTTTGAAAACTGATGCATTTTCAGGTTTGGGTCACAGCCATGCCACTGTGCCCTGGCGGCCCAGCTCCCCAGTCCTTTCCAAAGCCACTTTCAGAGTGTTCTGGGTATGGGAGGGGTGGGGTGAGTTTCTCATCTGGTTTAGCTGTAAAATGAATCTGGAAATGGAACATCCTTGGCGGCCCTGCGGCTCTGTCCGGGCAGGGCTGAGAGGGTAAGTGCAGAGGAGCCGAGAGCCCAAGGGCAAGGGCCCTAGGCCGGCAGGGTCAGGAGCTCAGCCTGCCGGTCTACACGGAGCCTGGGCTCAGGAGAGACCCTGCTGTCAGCCGCCACTCATGTAGATTCGCTGACCTCTGAAGGAGGGAGGGCAGCCAGCAGAGCTGTGGTCAGCCCAGCGCTGACCTTGGGTCTGGACTGTGCCAGCCCCCAGGCTGCCCTGTCCCAGGGCCTTGTGGAGGTGGCCACCGTCTTTGTTGACCTCCTTTGCCCAGTAGACTTGAAAAGACAGTTTCGGGACAGTGCCCTCGTGCCAGTGTTCCAAGGCTACCCAGCTGCTCTTCACACAGGGGCCTGCCCTGTTCTAGGGCTCCTGCTGTCCTCCCTGAGCCCTCGGGACAACTTGGGAAAAGGGGCTGGGGAACGTGGGATCCTGCCCCCCTCTTCCCCTCCCTAGCTGTGGCCCTGGGCAAGGCCCTTCCTCTTCGGGCTCCAGGAGCTCCAGGCGGCTGGGAGGAAGCGGCCCGTCCCTTCCTGCAGGGACCAACGCTGCGAGAGGGCCTTCCCGGGGCCCTCCTTGAGCAGACAGACGGCGGCTAGGACAAGCTGCCTCCTTTCCCCTCAAACCACGTGGCCCGGCATCCCCTCGTGGGAGCTGACAGCTCAGAGGAACCATCAGACTTCTTCCCTCCTCGAATGCGGGCTGGCCACATCGTCACCCTCAGGTCCTCCCTCACTGGTAGCTCCTTTGCCGCTGAAAACACGTGCAGGGTCATTTTTTGGAGACTTAAAAATAGCCATCAGAAAGCATTACCTCCTCACCCTCCCTTCCGAGGAACTCTCACCTCTTCCACTAAGGGCCGTGTTGAGAGTCACCTGCATTTGACGGCCTCCCTCCTCAATCTTTGGTTTCCTACCTAAATCAAGCTCCCCAGCCCCACAACCATGGCACCATGCGCCTGCTTGCCAAACGTAGGGCCCTCTGCAGCCTCCCCGTGTTCTCCACAGCGGTCCTGCCCCAGGCAACCACTCCTGGACCTCATTCCCCCTCATCCCTCCCACCCCCCGCCCCGCCAGCTGCCCTCCTGAGCCCGCGGACAGTCTCGCCCAGTCCCAGAGCCTCACCTCACTTGATTCTCGGACTCTGGCATGGCC
Source organism: Mellivora capensis (assembly GCA_004024625.1). NCBI lineage: Eukaryota > Metazoa > Chordata > Mammalia > Carnivora > Mustelidae > Mellivora > Mellivora capensis. The sequence goes on from PISX010000395.1 coordinate 109,082, forward strand.
TTCCCTTTCCTGCTGCCTCTGGTTACCGCTCACAAGCCATCGGTCCCTCCAGCTTTCATCCTAACTGTGCCCTACCTCAGCCCTGCGCCCCTTCACCATGTTCTGCATGCCCATCCCTGGGCCGGCAGCCTGCCCTGCTCCCCAGAGGAGTGCGGGTGCTGGAGGCTGGTACCCCAGCCCCGCCTGCCATCCCCCACAGCACAGCCCTCCTCCCTCTGCCCTTGGTTCCTGCTTTTCTTGATTTGTTTTGCCTCCACATCTTTACTCGTTCATCCCTTTGACGTAAAGTAGTTCCCTCCTCCTTGCCTTGGAATTGATCTGGCCTCGAGGTCACCAGGCCTGTTTGCCAATAGGCTGTGGGATACGGAGCCAAACCTCTTTCCTTTTTGCCCTGTAAGCTCCCCTCGCCCAGAAAGGGATAGAACACCCTCCCAGGGCTGCGGGAGACTTTCAGGGGTTCCAGTCCAGACTGCTCCCCTCATGCAGTCTGTCACCAGGTGCTTTGTGAACGTCCCTCCCTCCCTCGCCGCGCACAGGCAGAATTCGGCCACGGCAGCTCCAAAAAGATGTGAGGATGAGTAAGAGCAAAGAAACCAAAGAATGGCTCTAGCTGGGGAGTCTTACCCCACTGGGGCGGGGGGCTCAGTAAATAACCATGCTGCGGTCTTGTGAGTGGAGTGCGCCGCGGAGACCCCTGAGACCGGAGGTGGGGAAGCTGGAAGGGCTGTTGCTTCTCAGGCACCGCACTTGGGAATGGACCCAGTCAAGCTCTTTTCTCAGGCAGAGCTCAAAACTGTCAAGGACTCCTGGTGGCGAGTGTTAGGGGTCAGGCGTATACATGTGAGGGCTCTGCAGCCAAGCAGAACAGGGCCCGGTGGCAGGGACCCAGCACTCCCAACTCCCGAATGTCCCCATCCTGGGAATCTGTACAGATTTCTAGAACATCTGCACTGTGCCAGCTTGGGGCATCCACCCAACCTCGTGCTGGGACCAGGGTAGACAGCACTGGGATGGGGAGGAGGGTGCAGTGATGAGCAGAGGCAGTCACAGCAGTGGGAGTGAAATGCTAGGAGGGGATGCCCAGGGAGCATGGAGGGTTCGCGCCTCATGCTGCCTCCCCAGTGGAAGAAGAGAGGAGAGGAGGTGGGGGGGCAGCGCATCAGCGAAGAGAGCAGCAGTGCAATGAGACAGAGCAAGGGAGAGCTGCATGAAGCCGGCACGGCTGGATGATGAGTGGGGGTTGGGGAGAAGGGAGAGGCGATCCCGGCACATGACAAAATGCCTAGTAAACCTCATTCTTCCAGGGAGATGGGCTATCCCAAGGATGGTGGCAGTCAGTTGCTGAAGGGCTTCAGGCAGGAGAGGGACGTGAGCAGGTTTGCTTCGAGAAAGAACGCCCGCTTTGGGTGTAAAGAAGTAAACAGCAGGGTGAGACTAGGAGTGGGGAGGCCAGTTGGTCAGAGCTGGAGGCCCGACCGTGGTGGTGGCATCGGGGCTGGAGGGCAGCGGGAGCCTCCAGGAATCTCGCTGTGTGTTCTGCCCACATCCTGGGGTCGGGGCGCCCAGCCAGGCACATACGCGCGGTACACGCAATCATAGTGTTTTTCAGGGAGGCCAGGAGATTGTATATCGCACCTTTATTTTTCAGGTAAATTGATTGAGATTCAGAGAGGTTTAAAATTGTGTCTGCAGTCCCACAGCTAGTGAGGGGCAGAGCTGGAACTCCAGGCCTGCGACTGACCACTAGCCTCTCCCCTCCACACGGCCTGGCCCGTGCGCATTGGACCAAGGAGGGAAGCGGGACGCATAGTGCAAAACAGCAGGAGAGGTGATGAGCAGGAGCCTCAGCCTGGGACACCACCCTCCCTCTGTCCCACCGGAGGGGCCACATACACCCCCCAGGCCCCTCATTAACAAAACAGAGCCACGGTCTCCCAGACCAGCAGAGGAACATTCTGTCCAGTTCCTCCAACAACGACAGTTGAGAATGGGCAGCCTTCCTCAAAAAGGACAGCCCATTGGCCCTGTAGCCACTGTGTGACCCCCGCCAGGCCGAGCGCCTTCTCCCAGACCTCGTCCTTCCCGCTGGGACCCAAGTCCAGGGGTCAGTGAGCAGTAAGGGCCACAGCCTGGAGCTTCTGTCATCCTGAGGTGCATTAGCCTCCTGGAATAAAAACCTCAACTGGAATCGTCCCCTAGCATTTCATAGATATTTATACTTTTTTCTCTAAGTAACGTTAACACACTTGGGGAAACACCATTCTGGACCAAAGTCGTCTTTGCTGTGTGAGGAGGTGTGTGCTTGTGAGGAGGTTGTCTGTGGCCTTTACCTGGCATCTGCGGGCGAGGGACTCACCCGCCCTGCTCTCCCCGGCCCCCCGCCCAGCTCCTCCCCCCCAGCACCTGCAAGCCCAGAGCCCAAGCAGGTGGGATGCCGGGAATGAGTGCTGATGGACTCACGTCCTGGCATGGCCCCCAGCTGGCTGTCACAAGCACCCCACACACACCCCCAAGACCTCCAGAGTTGTGGGCCCCCAGTGGCTCTGGGCTCCGGATGCTGGGCAGATGCCAGGACCGGGACTGAGGCCCCACCTCCAAGGGCTTGGCTTGCTGTTCTGGAAGGGGATCCTGGCTGGTGGCCATTCCTGAGCCCCCGTGTAGAGCAGTTGTCAGGCAGTCGCTGACTTCCAGCCTCCTCGCCCTCCCCCAGCGAGTGGGGCAATGTGATCTCATGCCTGTACCGTGGCGGGTGGAGGAGATGGGCTCTGGCCAGGTCAGGTACCCAGATCCAGGAGCGGGGTCCTCCATCCCCACCACTGGCCTCTGACGCGTGATGTTTGCTGTCAGGGACGCATCCTAGCGACCCAGCCACTTGGCTCGGGGCCTCTAAAGGCAGCACGGGCCCCCAGCAGGGGAAGGAAATTGGGGTGAAGGGGTGTTTGCTGACAAGTCAGCTGTTCGGGGTCCTCTTCTAATCGCCCTGCCTTTCTCCCTTTGGCTGAGGAGAAAAACACGGAATGGGACCCCAGAGACCCCTGGACCTTGGGCCGCAGGACTGCAGTTTCTAAACCAAGGCTCTTTCCTGCCCATAAGTTCCTGGGTTCTAAGCAGCTCCTGCCACGTCCCAGGTCCTGTGGAAGAAAGAGGCTGGGGGCCCCCTTCTGGCCCATCCATGGAACTGACCCCTGGGGGGAAACCTGTTGAGCCTGGTGAAGGGGGCTTTTGCGGGCCTCAGATGAGAGCAGAGACACCCTCCTGCCTCATGAGCCCCACTGCCACCCAGCCCAGTTCTCCCTCTGCGGTACCTGGCCCCGCTTTTAATAGTGAATCCTGAACTCGGGGGAATCTGGGGGCTGGCCGCTTAGCATTTCCTTGGCCTTCCTGTTCACTTGACTGGGGACCCTGCTCCAACCGTGCTCTGCCCCTCCCAGCACGCCCCCTCCTCCCAGGACCGAACTGCCACGGTGCTCCAAGCACCGTTTCCTCCCGCTCACAGTTTGCGTGTTCTCTCTACCCCCTCCTCTCCCCCCTGCTGGCAGAAGAAGGATCTTAAGGACAGGTTGTGGAGAAATGGTCCCCGAACACAATTATCCTAGAACACTAATGAGCCGTGGCAACACCCAGAGAGTCAGCCTTATTGCTATGCCACCTCCCAGTTCAGTGACATTGACGCTTTTCTGGGATGAATGCTTGATATCTGCAAACTATCTTGGAGAGAGTTCCACAGGAGAGAGTTCTCACCTCCTGCCCCCCTGTCCTGAGGAAGGGACTGAGACACTGAGGGAGAAATGGAGCCCCCAGGAGGCACCAAGGGGACCTGTCCAAGGTCAGCCTCTGCATCTCAAGCTTCGACAGACTTTCTTCTCAAGGTTAACCAGAGCATGCTGGCTTTCCTCCCACCGACTTCAGGTGCTCGTGGGAGTGTACTGGGGGTCCAGGGAGGACAAGTAATGGAGAAGCAGCCTGACCGGGGTCTGTTGTCACTGCCTGGGGCTCTGGGTATCAGCTCCACCTTCCCCATCCCTTCCTTCCCGTTCTCCACCTTACTTGAGAACCTGAGATGAGGTGGCAGAGCGCCTGCAGGAGCTGGGAGCAGGAGCGCAGCTCCACCCCGGGGGGGACACCCCACCATTCAGTTCCTTTGACCCCAGGGGTGGGAGTTGGGTGCAGGGACAGGCTGGAATGACACAGCCCAGCCGGCTTCTCTGGCAGGCCCAGCACTCCCTCACCTGCAGCCTGACAGCAGCCCTGCTATAGGGCCATGCTGCCCCCTGCTGGCAACACTGGCAAAACACAGCGCAGGGTCAGTCCCAAGGTTATCTAGGTGTTCCCTCCTGGCCCAAGCTTGCAGCTGGGCTGGAGACTTCGAGGCCCCAAGGAACAGACCATAGACACCCTGCCCACAAGCATTCTCGGACTGCAGGGGGAGACAGGTCTCGAACCGCCTGGCACACAGTAACGTTCACTGAGTGGACAGACATGAACGAAGGTACGCATCTGAAGCGTTCTGATGATGCCCGAGAACAGACAGTAAACCAAACCAGGCATTTATTGAGTAGGAACTGAGATTCCTGTTGGGCTGACAAGATTGAAATACAAAGAGTCCAGCAGTGCTAGTCTGAGACACAGGTGACCGCGGAACAGCCTGGCTCTTGTTGCCTGGGGGCGAGTTGGCAGTAGGGCTCCAGGGGGGAGATGGACACAGCCTTCAGCCTGGGCCTTCAGGAAGGCAAGGGAAAGGCAGGTAAGGGGGTTCAGTGGCAGAAATAAAACTCATAGGGCACCTTGGGGAGTCCCTCCACCCCCACTGCCACGGCTGGCCATTTGGCATGACAGTGCGGAGAGAGAAAGTATACCCAATGTCGTGAGGCCAGCGACAGGAGGCCCTTATAACCTATGATGTTTGCACTGGTCTCCAGGACCCCCCTGTGGGCTGGGGCTGCCCTCTGACTATACGTTTGAGAGAAAGGAAGGCCAGGAGAGGTCCTGGAGTCGTGCCTGTTCCTACAGCAAGAACACAGAGCCAGGATTCAGACCTCAACTTAGGAAACCGTGGCCGGTTCCAGTGCCTGAACCCTGGGGTTTCTTAGCAGGAAGGGCTGTGCACAAGGACAGGCGGGGGGAGTAGGGAGGTAGAACGGTCACTGCAGTGATTATGAGCACACAGTAGGGGATAAAGAAACTCCCCATCCATGGAGGTCTGACCCTTGCCATCCTCCGCCCAAACTCTATTCAGTCCGAAGTCAGCCCTGCAGATGAGGGGCTAGAGCCTAGGCTCGGGCTGGCCTTCTCCCAAGGCCCCGACCTGGCCCCGGGCCCTCCGTGCTACCACCAGAGGGTCATTCCCACAGCCCTTGTCCCTTGTAGAGGGAGCTTCGGGGAAAGACAGATATGTTCTCGGGACAGCTTGGCAGACCAGAACCTCACTTCTGATGTGGCAAAGGGGCTCTGTCAGCTCCCTCTACCCTCCCCTGCCCCCGTCACGGGCTGCATTTCTCTCCAAGAGCTCAGCGAGGTTGCAAGGCTAACCGTAAAGCCACACGCACACCTCCAGGAAAAGGCAGTTCATCCTCCGGCTACTGGCCGCCAGGGCCACGGGAGCTCACTCCCTGACCTCTTCTGGCTCCATGGGAGAAGCACGGGCTTGATGTGCTGCTTGGGGTCCAGAATAAAGGCTGGGGAGAGTGATCCCTGAACTGGGCAAGGCTGGCCCCATACAGCCCCTTTCCAGCCGCTTCTGCTCTCCTGCTGTGAGTGCTGTGCTCACTCTCCCACTGGAGCCCTGGGTTGGGGAAGCAGCATGTGGCCTCCTGCCCCAAGTTTGGGGGTTAGGGGTGCTGACCTCAGGGCTATGCGATCCAGCTTCCCCCTTTTCCTGACTCCTCGATCTTGGCACAACCTCTCCTCCCCCATCGGTCCCTGCTCCTCTCCCTGGGTCCTGGGTGTGCCTTTGTCTCTTCACTGGGAGCCGTATCTGTCCCTGCTTCTTGATTCTAATTATGCTCAAGGGTAGCTGCAAGTGTTCAAACCTAAGAGGTTAACTCTCTGGGATTTGAAAACCTCAACAGCGCATCGACGTCGCCCCAGGATGCCGGATTCCTCTTGCTGTCTGGGACCCTCCTGTTCATCCTCAGAAACCCTCCTCTCCCCAGGGAGAGAAGGGAGCCCTGGGTCTGCTGACCACCTTCTCTGCACCCCCAGGAAGGGTGCTGATGCTGGGCCTGGGCATCTTGTTTTCTCACCACTGGGGGCGCCCCTGAGTGTCCTGGGAGGCAAGTCATTCAGCAGACAGCTTTATCCAGCACCTTCTCTTTGTCAGGCAGGGCACTGGGGTACCAGATACAGGGCCACAGCGGGAAAGAAGACAAATGCCATCCCCCCCAAGACTCATGGGGGAGGTGGTGCGCAAGCTCAAATGTCAGAAGAGCTCTACTAATGGGTTAGCGTCAAGAGGGGCACGAGCAGGGGTACGAGACTGGGTGGCAAGAGGGCATCTCGGGCACAAGAGAGCCAGCCTGCAGCTAGTTTGGGAAAGAAAGAATGGGCAGCGGCGGCCCCTGACACCTGCTCCCCACCTCCCCACCCCCCGCAGGCTCGTGGAGGAGTTTATGCTCCTGGCCAACATGGCCGTGGCCCACAAGACGCACCGTACCTTCCCTGAGCGTGCCCTCCTGCGCCGGCACCCTCCGCCCCAGACCAAGATGCTCAATGACCTTGTGGAATTCTGCGAGCAGTTGGGGCTGCCCATGGACTTCAGCTCTGCAGGGGCCCTCAACGTGAGTGCCAGGAGTGTGTGGGAGGGGAAGGCCCTGGGGAGAGGCCTCCAAGTCACAGAGGTCCTGGCCATGAGCCACACTCCCCACCAGGACCAGGCCGAGGGAAGCTGCTCGACACTCCGTTGTGGGCAGGGATCCTGCGGCCAGGGGTGGGCTGGGCTTGGCTTGGGCCCAGAAACTTTCCATAGGGGGCCAAGTGGATTGGAAGCCCAAGAATGTTTTTTATGGCAAGTGCTGTCAAGTGCTCCCTTCCTGGAACTAAGTCTTATGGGGCTCAGGCCTGACCTTTGATCCCACGGAAGGGTGGCTGTTCCACTCTGGGCTTTTAAACCTGGGGTGGACAGAGAGGTACCTTAGGTCAGACAGCAGAAACCAGTCTCTCCATGTAGCCAACAAGACATGGAAGGGCTGACATCGGAGTCATGGCCCAGCATGGGATGCAGGCTGGAGGCTGTTGGCCTCCACACCCCACCATGGCCCTCTGAGCAGGGTCGAGCCCTCACCTTACCCTCCCACCCCCAGAGCTGGGTCTCAGGTGGTCAGAGGGTGACAGGGTTCCCCAGAGCCTGGCCCAGCTTGACTGCCTATCACACGGTTTGCTTCTAGAAAAGTCTGACCACAACATTTGGAGATGACAAGTACTCCCTGGCCCGGAAGGAGGTACTCACCAACATGTGTTCCCGGCCCATGCAGGTAAGGAAGGACCTGACCCCCCAAACTGCCCCTTCTCCCAGGGGCCTCCAGGACCTCCACATGCCAGATGGCCTCAGGGGAGGTGGGGGAGGATAGTCCCAGGCGTTACCTAGGACAGGTGAGCCCTCAGCTCTGATTATCGCCTCCTACACAGACTTGCCTGCCTTACCTGTTCAAGGACAGCTTCTGTGGGGCCGTTCAAGGGCCCAGTTTGAGGCCCACTGCCCCCTGTGTGGCCCTGGGGACCCCATTCCCTAACTGGAGGCAGGGGGTCATCACAGGGCATACACCAAGCCTTTGGCACCCAGTCCCTACAGACCAGCTAGGGGAAGGAACAGGGGCCAGTTAGCAACTGAGCTGGATGGGCCCCCTGGAGGGGAGAGATTGTCTCCCATTGCAGCCTGCCTGGAGGGGAAGTCAGCACCCCCCACCACGCACCCACCCTGTGGACTCCAGGCAGAGGAATCTCTCTCTTCCTCGCTGGTAGGAGAGGAGTTAGGCGGTAGGCCTGTGTCGCAGGCAGTATGACAGGCTGGCAGGCTGGGCCTTGACAATGAACTTGCTCCGGCAGCCTGTCTCCACCCCCTGAGGCTGAGCTTCAGCCCCTGCAGGCCCAAGCGTCTTGGGAAGGAGCCACCCCACTGGCCTGTGAGGCCAGCCAGAGCTGCGCATACTAATGGGGCCAGCTCTGGGCTCCATCCTGGCCAGGGGGCAATGACAGACCATTTTTCAGGGGCTCAGTCACTGCAGATTCAATCTGTTCACAAGAACCAGGTCACCTCAGCTGGCCACAGCCAATCTATTTCCTGACATTCATATTTCCTGCCAGGAATGGAGCCACTGGGGCCCTTTTGGGTCTGGCTGCCTTTACCCTGTCCCCGATAACAAGCGTCTCCCCCAACCAAGCACCTTTAAAGCACGCCACACAGAGGGGCAGGTGTGCCTGTGGCGAGGGGACTCGATGTCACTCTGCGCTCTAGTTGCTCTGAAATGTGGTCGCCCCAGCGTCCCAGGAACTGCCTGTTGACTGTGCCAGGCAGGGCCAGTCGGGCTCCTGTTCCCTGCCTCCAGCCTCTGGAAGTATCTGGAACTGTCCACCTCCAAAGTCAAACTAGCTCTGGAGCTCTGTGGAAAGGAGCCCTTTCCTGCCAGTGAGTGACCTTCAAGGCTGGTCTTTGTATGGGGAGCCGATGGCAAAGGGTCGTGGAGTGCCTGCCGTGTCCCTAAGAACTAGGACAGGGACAGGGGACCAGGCAGCAGCAGCAGCAGTTTCCTAAGGAAGCTGCTGAAACAGGACACCTGGGACTTTCCTGTCCCAGGAAAGCCACAGTCCCCACCTGTCCCATCCCACCCAGAGATACCTTCCCAGCCAGGAAGGGGACCAGGGCCTCTGTGCTGCTCAGCCCAGCTCATGTGGGGAACTGGGCCACCACCACTGAGAACAATGCCCAGACGTGGCTTGGCGTGGCGGCTACTCCCACCTCCCCCAGTGACTTGCCCCGGACATGACCCCGGCCCCAGCAGGAGCTGGCAGGGAGGCAGACTCGGGGAGCTGAGCAGGTCATCTCCAGCTGTGCCCTGGATTCCAGGCCCGACATGCACAGAGTAAGCGGAGCCAGCTATCGGTTTGGCCAAGCGCACAGGCAGCAAGGGAGCGAGGGAACAGATAAGGGTGTGACTTGGGCCTAAGTTAAGAATCTGTCCACTTGCTCCTCATGGCGTCCTGGCGTCACAGCCCCAAGACCTCCAGGACCACAGGGCAAGTGGCTGCAGGCACTGTGGCCAGGCCGCCCACACAGCAGAACCACCATGGCCTGGAACCTGCCCCCTGCAGAAAGGCCTCTTGAACTCAGACCTCCGAGTCTTGGTGCCCGGATGGCTTGTCAGGGTCAAGGGCTGAGACTGGCAGCTGGCAAGCCTCTCTCCCTTGGCGGACTTGGGGCTGCCTGTAGAGGGTCCAGAGGTGCCAAGGTCCCAGCATGGCCCTCCACAGATCAGGGATAGGGGCTGGAGAGCGTGAGGTCGGTCACCACCAAAGACTAGGCCTGGACCACAGGGGAGGAGCTGGGCACCCACTGCCCACGTCTCTGTAGGCCCGTACCAGGCATCCCAGGCCTTCTCTCCTATGTGCTGTTCTGGCTAGGTGGCGGTGGCGGCCTCTGCGTCCTCGCAGAGCCCTGTGGCTGCTCTGGCTTCCTCTTGTGCCTCCACAGCATGTCTGCTGCCCCTTGTCCGACCGGCCCCAGGCCACCTGCCCTCCTCCCCTTCCCGTGGAGCTGACCAGAAACTGCTCCCTGCTTGTCAAGGGCAGTAACCGCCCCTGAACCGACAGCAGCAGGCTGAGGGGGAGGCCGAGCTCCGCCCCAGCTGTCCTCAGATTTCAGCTCAGGGTCTGCTCCCCCCACCCCCCACCACCCCACTACCCCCACTGGGCCCAGGGCTCTGAAGGAGGAGGCCATCTGGCATCTCAAGGTTTCCCCCACACTTCCTGTGCCCACAGAGGTGGGGTGGGCCCCTGTGGTGCTCTCTGGCCTGTTCTCTGTGCCGCTGCCACAAGGGGTCTGCACAACCCAGGGCAAGGCCCACATTTGTCTTCAGTGGGCGGTGGGGGGCAGCGCCCGTGGGTCCCCTTACATGGAACAGGCCCGCAGTCAGCTGCCTGCGGCCTGGCGGGTCCATGTGCTCCCAAAATCCCTGGGGCCAGCCCGGCTCTCAGACCCCTTCCCCTGCCCCACAGATGGCCCTGTACTTCTGCTCCGGGGTGCTGCAGGACCAGACGCAATTCCGGCACTATGCCCTCAACGTGCCGCTGTACACGCACTTCACCTCCCCCATCCGCCGCTTCGCCGATGTCCTGGTGCACCGCCTCCTGGCCGCCACACTCGGTAAGAGACACAGCCGGGGAGTCACATAGCCTGTGCCCGCCGGGGGACTGCCGCGGCCCCGAGTGGGCGCCTGGCGGCCAGAAGCCATACTGCATGGCCGTGGAGGCCCCAGGGGATGGTCAGCCAGGCAGTAGGGGAGCCTGGGCCCAGAAACACCTGCCCCCCCACAAGAGCACACCAGGGGTCAGCTGCAGTAGAGCTTATTACAAGTCCTGTGCAAAAGCCAGGGGCCCTCACCATGGCCACCCACCTTCCCAGCTCCCCGAGCCGGGCAGCAGGGGAGGCCAGTGCCACCTCACCTGGGCAAGGAGCACAGTGCCACCCCTCACCCAGCTGTGGCCGGCGCATGCACAGCACCCTGCCAGCAGCCCCGCAACCACCCTCTTTCCAGGCTGCGGGGAGCTGCCCGACCTGGAGCCCGAGGCCCTGCAAAAGCAGGCCGACCACTGCAATGACCGCCGCATGGCCTCCAAGCGCGTCCAGGAACTCAGCACGAGCCTCTTCTTTGCCGTCCTGGTTAAGGTGAGGCTGCCAGCCCGGTGCCCCCCAACCCCCAACCCTACCGCCCCCTCCTGGACACCAGTGCACAAGGAGCTCTTAAGGAGCTCAGGGGCCTTCGGCACCCGGGGATGGCCCTGGGGGTGATGCCAAGTCCCGTGGCCGAACCTTGGCTGGAGCCCTGCCCTGCAGGAAAGCGGTCCCCTGGAGTCGGAAGCCATGGTGCTCGGTGTCCTGAACCAAGCCTTCGACGTGCTGGTGCTGCGCTACGGCGTGCAGAAGCGCATCTACTGTAACGTGAGTCCCCACGGGCCCCTGGGGCCAGGCTTGGGGACCTCCAGGCAGGCAAGGCCAGCTCCAGGATGCCGGGACCCCACCACTTCTGTGCAAAGCCCTCCCTCCCCTCACAGACACACCGAGCCGTGTCCGCTGCACACCTGCATGTCCCCCAGCTCTCTGCCGGGGTCTTCTCCGGATCTGCCCGGTGTCTGGTGGGAAGCATGGAGGATGGGAGCACAGGCCAGGGTCCTTGCTGTCCTCACTGGCTCTAGAGAATACAAGCCGTGGTGGTGATGCTGGCCATGGGGAGGCAGAGGGCGTGCCGTCCCTGACCTTGCTGCCCTCCACCACCAGCACCAAGCCCACCTGATGGGCCGCACTGGGACACCCCGCTACACCTGCCTGGGATGATAAATCCGGGCCAGGAGTCAGGCTCAAGGGAACAGGCCCCTCCCAGACCAGTGCAGGATGGCAGAGCACACAAGCTTTGGGGAATTCCTTGTGGGAATGTGAAGGGAGGAAAGATCAGAGAGAATGGTCTGTGGCCACTCTGGAAGTTCTGTCTCCTGAAGAGACAGAAGAGACCACTATTTGCTTTGGGTCCTGTCCTGTGTGGCTGTCTATTCAAGGTTCTTTCCAAGGGTACTTGGTGCCCCTGTGATTAGCGGGTCACCCCCTGGGCCCTGACTCTGGCTTTGAATTTCCTGAAATCCAGCACACAAAATGGAGCAAGCATGAAGTTAATACAGTAAATCAGAAGAGCCAGAATAGAGTCCAGCTGGGGATCCGTCAGGGCTCCTGTCCTCAAATTCACCGAGCAGGACAGAAGTTCAGGTGTCAGTCATCAGACAGGGCTAGGGCTGCAGACAGGCTGGCCCTCAGCCTATGCTAACAGACCCGGTGCCCGCAGGGGTCACCACCCCTCTAGCCTTAGGTGCCTGAGACCCTGCCGTTCAGCACTTGGGGCAGTTCTAGGCCAGTGGGAGGCAGGCAAAAGGCAGGGGGCTGCTTCCAACTGTGGGGGGGGTGGCGGGGGGGGGAGGGTTGCAGGGTCATAGGTTAGGAGGTGGCACCCAGAGCTTAGAACCTGAGACGCAGGTGTGTGGACCCCCAGGCACTGCCCCTGCGGTCCTACCACTTCCAAAAGGTGGGCAAGAAGCCGGAGATCACACTTGTCTGGGAGCCTGAGGACATGGACCAGGAGCCAGTGCAGCAGGTCAGAACCCGGGAGTGGGGCAGCCTTTCTAGAAAACCACGGTGTGACCATCTGCCCTCTAGCTCTTCCTGAGCCCTCCTCCCACCCCTCCCCATGCCCCAGCACTTGGGCTCCCCTGTGGGATTTCAGGCTCTATGTGTGGAGACCAGCCCAGCTCACCCATATCCCCTCCTTGGGGCCAGAGCTTTCCCGTACTGCCTTCCCTGCCCTGGGCCGCCTCCCCCACTCCCCACACCACCCCCACACTGTGGGGACAGACAGGGGGCTCTGCCTACCGCTCCAAAGCAGGGTTTTAACTTTGGGGATCCTTTTGGGAATCTAATGAAAACTGTGGCTCTCCTACCCAAGAAGTTGCATACAGTGGTGCTGCATGCTCTACTGCATGCTCTAAAGGCCGGCCCCAGACCCCAGTTCCTTGTTCCCAGAACCCGGGCGCCCACTCACTGTGACTAGACGACACACCCAGCCATGTCTGGCTCCCTGACTTCTCTCCAGGGCCGTGGCCCCAGTACTTGCCTGCAGACAGGCAGACAGAGGCCCAGAGCGGGGGGCGAGTGGATCTGGGGCCCAGCTAAGAGGACAGTGGCAGGGCTGGGCCCCAGCCACAAGCCCTTGCCCCTCCCACCCCCCTGGTCGGGCCCCCCATGACACACTTGTGTCACCAAGCTGGGCTCTGCTCTGCCACAGGTTGTCACCATCTTCAGCCTGGTCGAGGTGGTACTGCAGGCCGAGACCACTGCCCTCAAGTACAGCGCCATCCTCAAGCGGCCAGGCACCGAGGGCCTCCTGAGCCCGCAGGATGGGGAGCAGCCAGATGCTGGTGTCTCTGGTGGCCTGCAGGCCTGAGGCCTCCTGCGCAGCCCACACCCACCCACACCCCTGCCCCACCCGCCGGCTTTTAGGAATAGGACCTTTCAACACCAAAGGGGATTTTTAATTTGGTTTTTAACAACTCAGGGCTTTGTTTTTATTTCCTCATTCTATTTTATTTTTGCAGCTCAGTTTTTAAACAAACTGGAGGGGAAGGGTGGGGCTGGATGGAAGGCTGAGGCCTGGCTCATGCTTCTCCGGAGCAGAACGGGACCGGTCCTCCTGGGAAGGCCGGCCCCCCTTCTGCCAGGCCACGCACTGCCTTCCCCTGCCCAGGAAACCAGGGACTTTAAGCAAATCAGTGTCATGGAATAAAATCAAGTGTGAATTGCTGTCTGGTGTGTGGGGCACTGTGGGGAGGCCTGGGCAGCAGGGTGCCCCTTGGACCCAGGACAAAGGACCTGGCTCAGGGTGCACCCCTTGCAGCTGAGCTGGGGTCACCACCCTCCAGAACTTTCCTGTCAGTTCCAGGATGATTCACAGAGCTGGCCACATGTCAGACCGATGCCCGTGCCTCGTTCTGGCTGATTAGAAATGTAATTAGTATGCAAGACAGCAAAGCTCACCCATCACCCAGCCGAAAGTGACTGTCTGCCCCGCCCCCACCAGCTCCTCTGCCTGTTGGCCTCAGGAGGGGCAGCAGGGGTCCTGTGACACTCCCTCCCTCAGGTCCCAGGCCAGAGCTCCGAGTAGCCCAGTCCACAGCCCTGGGTTCAAGCTGGTGGCTCACCCTCCAGTGTCAATCCTGTACCCTGGCAGCACTGAGGAGCAGGGGGACAGAGGGGACCTGGGCCTGCCAGAGATGAGGAAGGCCTTCCCAGCCAAGGAGGGGCAGAGGGATGCCTGGTGGCCCTAACTTGGCCTTGTCACCTGCCTGGCATTGTTCTGAGCACCCCCCAGTTGTACCACCCCTGGGGACCTGGGGACAGAGATGAAGGGCCCCTTGTCTGTGCTCTCTCCCCAGCTGGCCTGACCCCCGCCTGCACTCCTTCCCCGCCCAGCTAGGGAACCACAGGCTGGCTTCCCAAAGGACTGCAGGAAACCGGGGTGGAAACCAGACCTTGGCCCTTGTTCCTCCATGCCATTTCCTTGGGGGTCAGTATTAATGAGCCCATTTGTTCAGGTTGCAATGAATGCTCTTCAAAGAAAAATTCAGTACAGTACCTCTTAGGAGGGCCTCGCGGGCTCCGGAGGACGAACCGTGTGGCTGCCTCTGTCCCGCACGGAAGCCCTGGGCCGGGTGTCAGAAGGGAATGGAGGACACGCCACCATCCTGCCTTCCATTCCTTTCTCTTCCAATGCCTTAGCCAGCCTTCCAGGTGTCCATCTCACCACCCCCAAGATATCCCTGAGGCCACCACCCCTCTATGTTCCTGTCCCTAGAGCCTTCTCCTGCAACCAGAGACCTGAAGGGAAGATAGGTGAGAGGGTCTGGTGGTTTCGTGTTTGGATGAGGAGAAGATTTCTGAGTGTTTCCTGTCCTAGGCAACCCAACAGAGCTCGAGGGCAAGACACCTCAACCTTGTACCCATCCCCTCATACTGCCCCACCCTCTGAGGAAGGGCACTGGTGTTCTGCACAGAGGCTGTCCCCTGCTGGCCTCCCCCAGAGCCTGGGAGTAGAGGGCGGAGCAGAGCCCCTGTGGAGTGACACCCATCAGGGATGCTGTGGGTCAGAGCCCCTGGGCTCCCTCTTGAGCAACATGGACTCAGAATGGACCCCGGTCCTTACGGCCCAGGTGCCCCCTGAGCCCTGGTGGGGCCCAGCCAACTTGGTCAGCATGGCACAACTTGGCTGCCAAGACTTGCTTGGGCAGAGGTGGGTGTCACCCTGAGCCACACTAGAGCCACGGGGGCCATGGCCACCCAGCCCACCCCTGCTTCATTTGACAGAAGTGGAAACTGCACCCAGACAGGAGCCAGGAAGGCTCTGTCTTCCTCAAGGGGCCACGTCAGATCTCAGGTCGCCATGGTGGAGGGAGCTGAGATGCAAATGGCGTCACAGCAGGACAGGCTCTAGCAAAGTGTATTCCTAGCCCTGAAGATGCAGCAGCTAGAAGACCGTGCATGGGCCCCACCAGGGGTGAAGGAACTGAGCCTTGAAGCTACTTGCCCAACCAGGAACTGTGAAGGTCAAGGTCAGAGTGCTAAGAGGACACACAAGAAGACGCTGGAAAGGTAGATCCCACAGCCCCTCTGAGAGGGCCAGAGAGTTTGCATTCTATCTGAGGGCCATGCAGAGCCACTGAAGGTTTCTAACCAAGGCTGTGCCAGGAAGGCCTCTGTTCCCTCCCTCCTTTACTTAGCAGGGAGCAGGAAGTGGCTGCACCGCTCTGTTCGTGGGGCTGCTGTCCGCAGAAGGAGCGGGTTCACTAGTGCAAGAAGCGGTGGTGATGGTGTGAAGGTGAAGCAGGAGAGGGTGTCCTGTGGGGACAGAGCCTTAGGGAGCAGCCTTGTGGCTGTTTGCAGGCCCGGGCCCTGAGGCCCAGTGCTGTCTGGGCAGGGGGTAGGGGGTGGCAGGCCAAGCGCAGGTGCAGAGTGAGTGCGGAAAGCCCTCGAACTGGGGCAGCGAAGGCTATCCTTGCACCCGGGGGCGACGGGGAGACAAGGGAACAGATGAGGGGCACAAGCCAGCATCCCCAGACTCCATGCTGAGAACAGACCCGGGGGCTCGGCACAGAGGCAGGGGCGGGGAGTGGAGGGTGTGGAGCGCAGCACCAGGGGTGGTTGGGGAAGGCCAGGTGAGCCTTGAGGTGCAGGGGAGAGCGGTGCTCAGGCAGGGTGTCCTCAGCACACAGCCCGGGAAGGGTCAGCCTGGGAAGGCTCAGGACTGAAAATCTGGGATCAGGAAGATGAAGAAGGGTAGAGTATAAGGAGCCTGGGAAGGAGTCAGAGAGAGAGGCGTCCTGAGGCTTCAGGAGGACTCCTGTCTTTTGATTATGTAGGAAAGAAACCCAGTGCAAAGTGGCTCTGGGAAGAAGGGAACTGATAGGAAGGCTGGACAGAACTACCAGAAGAGGGCAGGAAAGCCCACGTTGGGAGACAGGGAGGCACCACACCTCCAGGTCACCTGGGGTGGCTCTGTGCCCCTTCTCTGTTTCTGCTTCATTTTCTCCTGGTGTAGATCACTTCCCCCATGGTGACCTTCGGGAAGTGTCTACCTTCTGTATCTTGCAGCCCAGCCTCCCAGCTCTAAGACTGCAGGAAAGAATGGGGCGGCTGCCCAGCCTGGCCCATCAGAGAGCTGTCATGGTACCTCGTGGGAGCTCCTGCGGTCCCTGGCAGTTGGGAGGGATGGGCAGAACGTGGGGACCAGGTCCCAGGAAGAGGGTAGGCCCCCGCGGAGACATAGCAGCAGACGCCTGCTGTAGCTGCTACGAGTGCAGAGCGGTGATGCCACAGGACAGGAGCCCAGGCTGGAGGGGCTGTGACAATTCAGGTGAGATGAGAGCCTGAGAGAGGGAGCAGATCCAAGATGGGACAGAGCTGGCACGGGCAGGTGCTGGAGGCACAGGCAAGAATGGCTCCTGCCAGAGGAGGCAAAGAGGAACGCCCTGGGGGGCAGCAGTGGGGATGGACAGGGCAGATGAGGGATGGGACAGCAGAGGCCAGAGTTCAGACTCCTTCTGGGGACAAGAGAGCTTCAGATGCCGCTACTGGGAGTTGAGAACATGAGGCAGAGTCGTGCGGTGGATTAGGACTGCACGGGGGGTGGGAAGCAGAACTCACAGCGGCCGAGACAGGGCCTCCGGTAAAGAAAATGTGTTACGTGCACACAATGGAATATGGTCCAGCTGTGAGAAGGGACATCCTGCCAGCTCCTGGAGGCCGTTCTGCTGAGTGAAACAGGCCCGGCATGAGACAAACACTGCGTGTCCTCACTTACATGTGGAGTCACAAGAACCAAACACATAAAAGCAGAGGAGAAGGCTGCTTTCCAGGGCCAGGGCAGGGAGGAAGAATGGGGAGATGTTGGGGATGAAGTTTCAGGTGTAAGATAAACTAGTCTGGGAATTTCCCACTACACAGCATGGTGGTGTAGTTAACAACACGGTGTTGTGGGCTGGAAAGCCACAGAGCAGGTCCATCTTCAGCGCACTCACCACGGAAAGAACATGATCGCTCTGATGTGACAGATAATGTTAACGACCTTGAGAGGTGATCACTGCACAGTGTATCCATATATCAAATCATCAAGTTGTACGTCTTGGATATATACAATTCCGATTTGTCTGTTATACCTCAATGAAACCGCTAAATAAACCAATAAATACAATAAATACAAATGGAGTCTCTGTGCTTCCCCCTTAAATCTGGACGGGCTCGATGGCCGCTAAGACGCAGAAATGTGGCGGAAGTGACCCTGGGCCAGTTTTAAGGCCCAGGCCTTAAGGAACTGGCAGCTTCTACTCCCTAGCTCTAGGAATCCAGCTGCCATGTTGTGAGGAAGCTCAAGCGAGTCCGTGGAGAAGCCCTCATGGAAGGAAGCCAGCTCCTCAGCCCTGTGATGGAGCCATCTTGGAAGCAGGTCCCCCAGGTCCCAACCAGCCGAAGCCCCGTTGATCAGACACACACTGTCCCCTCCAAGCCCTGCCCAGATTGCAGATCTGTGATCCAATAAATGTGTGAGGTTGTTTGGGGCTGATTCTAAAATAACCAAGAACAGAAGATCAGTAGAATGTGTCAAAAGATAGGGCTTATGATGGGAAAATGAAGAAATGATTTAGAAACAGTGGTAAATACCAACAGAAAGCCAAAAGAGGAAAATAGTTGCCTCAGAGATGGGAAAATGCAGGGAGGGAGACAGGGAACTGCTGTTTGTTTGTTGTTGTTGTTTTTTAACCTAATCTTATAGAGCATTTTGGTAATTTAAATTATATTCGGGGACGCCTGGGTGGCTCAGTTGGTTGGACGACTGCCTTCAGCTCAGGTCATGATCCCGGAGTCCCGGGATCGAGTCCCGCATCGGGCTCCCAGCTCCACGGGGAGTCTGCTTCTCCCTCTGACCTTCTCCTCGCTCATGCTCTCTCTCACTGTCTCTCTCTCAAATAAATAAATAAAACCTTTAAAAAAAATTATATTCGTATATAACTTGGATAAGAATAAAAACCCAAACAACTCCCCCCCCCCAAAAAATCTTTTTTTCTTAGCAGGAATGGATGTACAGTTGGCTTAAAAGGCTTTTTGTACATTCAGCAACAGAGATAGTAAACAGTCCATCATCCCAGTAAGTAAGATAAAATTCCTGCTCACAGGTGGCCTCCTATTCCCAGTGAGTTCCAATGCTGCCTAAGGCCTTCTACTTAGAGACTCAGGTGGCAGTCTGAGTGGGGACAGGCCCCACTGGTTGTCTCAGTGGAGCCCCGAGGGGCTGTGGTGGCTCCCCATCTGAGCCAAGGTAGCTGGGGCGGGGGGGGGCAGTGGGGGGACAGAACCACAGGTGAGGCTGTGGGCCTCCCCGTGCAATGCGACTCTGCACAAGGGCTGAACTTCAGGCCCCCGCTGAGCACTGACTACAGAGTCCCAGTTCATGAGCACAGTCACAGATTTCAAGATCAATGAAGGTGAGAGGGGTACTGAAGCAGAAGAAAGAGACAGAAGGAGAAGAAAGCTGCCTTTCACAACAATAAAGAAGATTCTGGAGATGGAGGTGGGGGAGAGTACATGAAGTACTTGGAATGATGAGTTTGAATTTGCACATAACTGAATCAGGTGACATATTTAAAACTTTCCTGCAAGATCATCTTTTTGAATCTATGAGTTTTTATGGCTTGGTGGTGCTTTTTTTTTTTAATATATAAAAGCGATTTTAGAGGGGGCAAGTCCCATTTTAATAATTTATTTTACTTAAAGTTGTTTTACTGAAACAGTTTCATGAATTGTGTTGTGTTCTTTAATGTTCATAAATTGTTCATCGCTCAGTTCTGGAAAGCGTTGAGCCAAATATTGAAGAAGCAACAGAAATGAAAGCGCAAGACAGAACGTGAAGCAAAATGTCTCCTTTAGGAGATTTTCACCTTCATAGATTTTCAAACCAAGTTGCTGTTGAAATAAGACAGTCCTCCTGGTTCTTAGGATAGAAAATTCAGAGCTAAAGTATTGAATGCAGTTCCAGGAGTAAGCTTCGTTCCCTCACCTTGTACATCCATGACCAAAGCCTCTGTCAGCCTTGGGGATGTCATTCCCGCATGACCCAAAGGAGAATGACCTTGAGCCACGGCTCCATCAACAGCCTGGCCCTGTGGTTGCTCCCACCAGGCAGAGTGGGGAGGGTGGGCCTCTGCCCACTCTGCCAGCCCATTCCTACACCCCCAGCCTGGGGAAGGCTGAGCCCCTAGGAACTAAATGGGGGAGGGGTATGGTGGTGTTTCCCACCCTGATGGTGGACGGTCTCCATTTCTGCACTCCCTGAATATATATGACCCAAGTTCCCCTGTGGAGGGGCAGTGCCTAGATGTTCCTCCCACACAGGTAGGTGGAATGGCCCAGAAGGAGGCCTTGCCCACACAGACCTTAATTATAAATACTTGCTTTCTAGGAATAAACTGCTCTGACATTCGGCCAACTGGCTTTCAAACACTCCGCTTTTAATTTTTTTTTTTCAGTTAGTTTTATGTTCAAGATCTGCCTTTTTTCAGAAGATTCCCCTCCCCCTCCAGAACTGCATCCGTCTCACAGCCCTATGCTCACTCACAGCCCTGGGATGTCGGTACTATTCTTTTTCCCATTTCACAGATGAGGAAATCGAGGCTTGGGAGAGGTTAAGTAGCAAAGGACCATTATAAGTGGTGGAGAGTGAGCCCAGGCCCCATCATGCTTTTTGGTCTTTGGCAACCTGGGGGTCTGTAATGTGGTTAATTCTGTATCTGTTGAACACCTTTTTGCTACCATCTTCTGTGAAGAAACCGTCCAGTAGGAGAAGCCAGAGCTGGGGGAGGCAGACTGGAGAGGGGCTGGCGGACAATGACAGTCACAGAAGAGGCATTTGGAGTGTGGCTGTTGTGAGGGGCATTGCAGGGAGGGAGCCAGCAGGGAGGGCGGGCACCAAGGAGAGGGCCAATCCCTCAGGCCAAAGTACAGAAAGTCACATAATGTGCCAGCGTCCTTCCTCCACTGTGTTCGCTGTCTTTCCTCTGCCAGTGACTCCTCACCCGCCCCTGCCTAGGCTTCCCACTGCCCCCCCCACCAGCACCTCCTCTTCATGTGCCCCTCCAGCTGCACCCCCCTCCCCCGAAGCACAGCCCAGCCCCAATCCTGCGAGCTGTCAATGGGCGTTACACGCAGACTTCTGTCCTGCCCAGATCCCTCCCTCCCCGCCAATACTTCCTGCTCTCCAAGGAGGTCTGACTCTGCTCAGGGGAACCCCCATTCTTTCCCTGGGACAGTGTCCAGGAACAGAATTCAGTTTTATGTATCAACCCCCCGCCTCTAGACAGGAAGCCCCTCACTGGTTGGGTCTGATGGACTCCACTAGTCCTCCAGCATGGTTTACATATGGTGGCGGCTCAGGAGATTTTCACTGTATAAAATTGTCTCCTTTAAACAACTAGTAGCTGCCCAACTTCTGGTTTTTGCCTCCAGGACCTTCACTGAGCCCACTTGCGGTCAGTTTGGTGAGGGCTGCTTCGAGGGCCCTGTGAGCATCAATGGCTCATGCCCCCTCCCAAACCTCAGTTTCCAAGCTGGTGTAATGGGCTCCTACTATTAACAGTTGCCTTCCAGGGCCTTCCTTTGGGCTTTGCAAACCCTCTCGGACCCCAAACACAGAGCTGGTGCTTAACTTCGCTCAGGTCAAAATTCTCCTGCTGAGCAGAGAGCCTGATGCGGGGCTTGATTCCAGGACCTTAAGATTATGACCTGAGCAGAAGGCAGAGGCTTAACCCACTGAGCCACCCAGGCACACCCCCCCCCCAGTACTTTTCTTGATGGCCCCCTCCTTGGGCCACAAGGAGAGGCAGATGGGCAGGCCTCCACTCCAGGCCCCAGAACTGCACAGGCAAATCTGGCAGGAGAGGGGAGAGACGTGATGAGAAGTGCAAGGATGGGGGGCCCCTGGAGGGTATAGCTGGTTGAGTGACTAACTCTCGGCTTCAGCTCAGGTCTGATCTCAGGGTCGCAAGATCGAGCCCCAAGATGCGCCTCTGGGCTCAGAGGAGAGTCTGCTTGAGTTTCTCTCTCTCTCCCCCTCCCCCCTGCATGTGCCTGCTCCCTCTCTCTCCCAAATAAATCTTAAAAAAAAAAAGGGGGGGTGCCTGGGTGGCTCAGTGGGTTAAAGCCTCTGCCTTCGGCTCAGGTCATGATCCCAGGATCATGGGATCGAACCCTGCATTGGCTCTCTGCTCAGCAGGGAGCCTGCTTCCTCCTCTCTCTCCGCCTGCCTCTTTGCCTGCTTGTGATCTCTGTTTGTCAAATAAATAAATAAAATTTAAAAAAAAAAAAGAAAAGAAAAATACAGGGAAGGTCAAGCACTGCCGGGAGGCTGAGTGGGGCTGAGATAACAGCTCTGCCCCCACTGCTCCCCTGGGCCTGCCCACCTGCCTGCCAGACCCCCACCGGCCTTCAGGAGGTGTGGTACCACCCCCACAATCCCAGGAGGTCTGCCAGTGCAGAGAGAGAGGGCAAAGTCCAATCATGTTTGCTTCCTGCATCCTAGCCAGAGTAGGGACACTCCTATTTCTCCAGGGTTGGTAGGAGGCTCAAATGAGAGAAACTGGCCCATTAGAAAGAGATGCCCTGAAGTGTTCCCCACTATGTGGTCTTTGAGAGATTGACAGTCGTTCCCAGCTCCTGGGAATGATCAGGGCTGTCACTAATTTCCCAAGGGGGAGGGAGGGTGTCGTGAGATCAGGAGGGCAGGAGGCAGCAAGGAGCCATCCCTCCGTGGGTTGGCAGCAGCTCCTACGAAGGTGGGCTCCCATCACCCTTACCCTCGCCGGGTTGACATGTGCCCCGCGCAGAGGGCTAGGAGACCACTCGGACAGCCTCCAGTGGTAAACAAGGACAGCAGTGGAGGGTGCTGGGGCTCCTGATGGGGCCCCACAGGACAACCCCTTCCTTCCCAAGTTGCAGAGAGACAAGGCCACGAAGACCGCAGGCATCACAGAGCCAGGTATCCCTTGACCTGGGGTGACAGTTACCCCGGAGGCACTATCTCTCACTCCACACCAGGACACGCTTGCTGCCTGCTGACTTGTAATCCCGGGCCCCAGAGGAAGGACTACAACCGATGTCATCACAGGTGACTCAGGCCCACCGGCACCTTACTGGCTCCGGGCACAGTGCCCCCGGTGGCCCCACGCAGCTGTGTCAGGGCTGCAGGCTGCAAATGTGAACAAACAGACTTTGTTAACTGCCAGTGACAAGGGGTGTGTGTTTGGCCTCTAGTCCCACACAGGCACACAACAAAATTCACAAGAAACCAAGGCTGATCACAACCGCTGACTACTTCGTGTCACCGTGAGGAGTGCCAGCAGCCGCACTCCTGGCGTGTAGTCCAGAGGAATGAAACCCCATATCCCCCCCGCCAAAAAAGCCTGAATAAATATTCACGGCAGCTTTATTCATAATCGCCCAAACTGGAATCAGCCCAGATGTCTGCCCTTGGGCGTGGGAATAGTTAAATGCTGTGGTCTACCATCCCACAGAAGACAGTAATACAAAGGAGTCAGCTACTGACCCGTGTTGGGATGAATCTCCAGGTTATTTTGCTGAGTGAAAACAACAACAACAAAAAAAACCCAACCCCCAAAGACTGCAGGATTCCATTTATGTAACTTATTTGAAATGACAACATTTTAGAAATGCAGGAAAGGAGCAGGGGTGTGGCAGGGAGGGGGGGGGCGGTTAAAAAGCGGTCTGTTCCAGTCTGTGGGGTTGGAGCTGTTCGGTATCTCACCAGCAGCGGTGTTTGTGAACCCACACACGTGATGAGAGAGTGTAGAACCTACACACCCAGGGGAATGAGTAAATGTGAACGGGAGCATATCCGAATCGCTGAAAAACTATGGCTTGTACCATTGGGGGAAATTGGGCAGCCTACAGGGAGGGGATCTCTGTATTATTTCTTAAACTGCGTGTGAATCTCTAAGTTATGTCAAAAATTCCAATTAAAAAAGGGTAGGGGCACCTGGGTGGCTCAGTGGGTTGAAGCCTCTGCCCTCGGCTCAGGTCGTGGTCTCAGGGTCCTGGGATCGAGTCCCGCATCGGGATCTCTGCTCAGCAGGGAGCCTGCTTCCCCCTCTCCTTCTGCCTGCCTCTCTGCCTACTTGTGATCTCTGTCAAATAAATAAATAAAATCTTTAAAAAAAAAAAAAGGGTATGGGAGAGTATGCTGGGGTGGCTCAGTTGGCTCTTAGTTTCTTAGTTTTGGCTCAGGTTATGATCTCAGAGTTGTGAGATCGAGCACTGCCCCCACAACCAGTGGGGCTTGGCACTGGGGGTGGAGCCCGCTTAAGATTCTCTCTCTCCCTCTGCCTCTCCCCCTCCACTTGCACAAGAAGCGCTCTTGCTCTATCTCCCTCCTTCTCTAAAAAAAAAAATCCTGCTGAGAAAGGATATGGGGAATTTACTGGAAGGAAGACTAATCTTGGAGCAACAAACCTTTCACCTACCGCCTGATAGAAAAGAACCAATTAATTAATTAAGGACCTGCCCAGAAGTTAGTCTCCCCTGACCTCTAGCCAAGAATTTCCCTAACACAGCAAGATGATACAGGGGACAGAAGGAGCTATGGGGACAAGTCAGAGGCCGGGAAGGATATCTATCTCTCCCCAGATTTGGAGGACAGCCAGGTCAGTGTGGTTGGTGAGCTGGTGGAATGGCAGGTCTACCTGAGCAGAAAGGGGCTGGGCACGGAGACACTGGGGGCCCAGGCAGTCACCTGGTTTTGGGGACCAAACACGTGGCTCAGGTGGTCGAGAGGCCAGAGCGCAGATCAGAGCCACATAGTCCACTGGGGTGGGCAGAGTGGGGAGGAAGGTTTTTCTTCTCTGAATCTTTTAAGCACAACATAAAAGTTACCGTCATAACCATTTTGTGTCTGGTTTGGTACAGGGAAGCATATTCATGCTGTTGTACAGCAGCTCTCCAGAACGTTTCCAGCTTCAAAACTGAAACTCTGTCCCCATCAAACACCCCCCTCCGGAGGGGGCCCTCTGGGGCCCCCTCTTCCTGGCCCCTGGCAGCTAGTCCTGGGCATTGGACAGCTTCAGATACCTAGTCTAAGGAGAGTCCCCCAGCCTTTGTTCTTCTGTGACTGGCTTATTTCCCTTAGCGTCATGTCCTCAGGGTTCATCCATGGCGTAGCACGTGACAGGATTCCCTCCTTTTTTAAGGCTACAGAACATTCCATCACGTGGATGGATCACATCTTGGTTATACATTCACCTGGTGATGGACACTTGGGTTGCCTGCCCCCTTATGGATCCTGTGAACAGCGCTACTATGAACATAAGGGTGCAAATATCTCTTCTAGACCTTGCTTTGAATTTTTTTTCATAGACGCCCAGAAGGTGCGATGGGGGGATTGGAGGAAGGCTTTTGAACCAGCCTGGCTACTGAAACCTCTTAACTCCCTAACAGAAGCTACACCTGCAGGTATGCATGGGCCCTGGAGAGAAAAGACTCACCCCTGGGTTCTAGCTGCCTGTCCGAGGGAGCAGAGATCAACCTCAGTATGCTGGGCCCCACCCCTGCCTGCCCCCCACCCCCCCACACACACACGCACGCACGTATGCACACACATGCCCCCTACGAAGCCGGCATGGCTCTAGTAACTGGACACACAAGCAGGGATCTGCTCTGTCACCACAAAAGTCCCAGCCTTTTCCACAGCCCAAGAAGTCTAGGTCTGTGCTCTGAGCCCAACACCTTCCCCACCTGCCCCCGCCAAGGCTGGTCAGAAGCCCAACCACCCCCCATGCCTCCTTTCCCATGTCTCGGGGCCTCGCCCCATTAGGAAGCGAGACCCAGGCCCCCAGCTCAGGCTCCCCCAGCGCCCACATGGAGCCTACCCAAAGCGGACTTTCAGAAGACTGAACACATGGGGCAAAGGTAGGAATGACAGTTCTCCCACAAGACTATGTGAGCAAAGGGTTGGGATGGACACAGCAAACGCTCCTCCCCCAAAAGGGGATGTGCCCCCAAATGACCCCCCTACCTTGGGGTGACAGCTAGGATTCTGCTGTGCTGGACAGATCTGCCTCTCCAGGCTCCCGGCCTCTGGGCTTGCTTGGGCACACCCTGCCACTTCCCTCCTGCCAGCAGGACTTCACATCACAGGGCAGGGCAGGGCCAGGGTGGCCACCTGGGGCAATGGGAGGGACATGGAACCTTTTACAGCCAGGGACAAAGTCCTGCCCAGGCTAAAGCCCAGGTGGCTTGTACTGCAGCTGGTACCCAAGTTCTGGCCCCCCTGGGGTTCCAGTCTGCCCGGAATCCTGGCTTTGCCGCCCTCCCGCCACCCCACAGGCATGCAGGGGGCCTGGGTGCTGCTGCTGCTGCTGGGCTTGAGGCCACGGCTGGCCCTCGGCATCATCCCAGGTAAGGAAGCACCTCCCAGCTGCCCCCCACAACTAGAGTCCTCCCCAGGACTGACCTGGCCTCTCCCCTTGGCCAGTGGAGGAGGAGGACCCAGCCTTCTGGAACCGCCAGGCGGCGCAGGCCCTGGACACCGCGAAGAAGCTGCAGCCCATCCAGACATCTGCTAAGAACCTCATTCTCTTCTTGGGGGATGGTGAGTGCGCAAGGCTGGCCATGCCTGTGGCCCCTGCAGCCCTGGCACCCCCAGATGCCAGTGGCCACAGACCAACCCTGACAAGGTGTGCTCCTTTAGGGATGGGGGTGCCCACAGTGACAGCCACTCGTATCCTAAAGGGGCAAATAAATGGCAAACTGGGACCTGAGACACCCCTGGCAATGGACCATTTTCCATATCTGGCTCTGTCCAAGGTAAGGGCTGGGTGGCCTCAGGGTGCCCGCCACTAGAGGGGCGGGGGTGGAGCTGGGGAAGGTGGCAGGAGGGGAGGCCCCAGGAGATCTGGAGACTGAATTTAGGGGCACTAGGGCAGTGAGGGTGGGCCCTGGGGCCTGGGTAGGATCTTGGACGTCCGACGGTGTCAGAACCTGAGGGTGTCTCTGTCCCCAGACGTACAACGTGGACAGACAGGTGCCAGACAGTGCAGGCACAGCCACGGCCTACCTGTGTGGGGTCAAGGCCAACTACCAGACCATTGGTGTGAGTGCAGCCGCCCGCTTGAACCAGTGCAACACAACGAGGGGCAATGAGGTCACTTCCGTGATGAAGCGGGCCAAGAAAGCAGGTGGGCTTGGGGCCAGCTTCATGGGCAGAGGCAGGATCAGAGACCTCAGGGACTCATGCTGACCTCTGCCCCTCAACAGGGAAGTCAGTCGGGGTGGTGACCACCACGAGAGTGCAGCACGCCTCCCCAGCTGGCACGTACGCCCACGTAGTGAACCGCAACTGGTACTCAGACGCCGACATGCCCACCAAGGCGTTGGAAGAGGGATGCCAGGACATCGCCCAGCAGCTCATCTCCAACGTGGACATTGATGTGGGACATGAAGGGCAAGGGTGGGAAGCGAGGTGCCCATAGGGACCACAGTCCCGGACACTGACAGCCTGAGCTCTGGGCCCTGGCAGGGTCTCCAGGGGCTTGGGGAAGGGGGTTGGTGGTGGAGAAAGTACAGCTGGGCCCAGGCTGTACTCAGAGACCTGGTCGGGGTGCGAGGGGCTGTCAGAGAAGGGAGCAAAGGGCCAGCCAGGGCCCAATCCCACCTGCCCAATCCTTTGGCCACAGGTGATCCTGGGCGGAGGCCGAAAGTACATGTTCCCCAAGGGGACTCCAGACCCTGAATATCCAAGTGACACCAGACAGAACGGAGTCAGGTTGGATAGGCGGAACTTGGTGCAGGAGTGGCTGGCCAAGTACCAGGTAATGGGGGCCTGCAGGTACAAGGGGTACAGCAGGGACAAGGATCAGAGGGCTATGGACTGAGTCTCGGTTCTGCCCCTCCCAGGGTGCCCGGTATGTGTGGAATCGCACAGCGCTCATGGAGGCATCCCAGGACCCCTCTGTAACACACCTCATGGGTAATGACCCCAGATATCCCCACTTTCCTCACCCTTGCCTCCCTGGTCCTCAGAAAGCCAAACAAATACACAGATGTTCCGGCCATGGACTCTCCCCACTCCCCAGCCAGTCACCACTGGCCCCCTTTCCCACAGGCCTCTTCGAGCCAGGAGACACGAAGTATGAAATCTACCGAAACATGACCCAGGACCCGTCCCTGATGGAGATGACAGAGGTGGCGGTGCGCCTGTTGAGCAGGAACCCCCGTGGCTTCTACCTCTTTGTGGAGGGTGAGCAGCAGCCCCTTGCGGGTCAGAGAAGTGGGACTGGTCAGGGCGACTGGGGACTGTCTGCCTTCCATGTGCCCTGCTTGCAGGAGGCCGCATCGACCACGGTCATCATGATGGCACGGCTTATCTGGCACTGACCGAGGCCGTCATG
Source organism: Mellivora capensis (assembly GCA_004024625.1). NCBI lineage: Eukaryota > Metazoa > Chordata > Mammalia > Carnivora > Mustelidae > Mellivora > Mellivora capensis. Next base: position 136,829 of record PISX010000395.1, read on the forward strand.
TTTGATTCCGCCATCGACAAGGCCAGCCAGATCACAAGCGAGCAAGACACCCTGACCCTTGTCACCGCGGACCACTCTCACGTCTTCTCTTTCGGTGGCTACACACTGCGAGGGAGCTCCATTTTCGGTAGGCAGGGCGCTCCATTTGCGGTAGCCAGAGCTGTTTCCCAGATTATATGGCAGAAATGGCTCTGAGTCGCAGTTTCCTCTCCTGTCAAATGGGGTAGTAGCCACCGCCTCGTCGGGACCTTGTGAGGACTGGGCTGGGCACGCAGGGGGCCCTCACTGCGGTGGGGTGCTCAGCAGGTCCTTTCCCCCCCCGCAGGGCTGGCCCCCACCATAGCCCTAGACAACAAGACCTACACCTCCATCCTTTATGGCAACGGCCCCGGCGGCCAATACGCGCTCACGGGGACCTCCCGGCCCAACGTCAGCTCCAGCCAGAGCAGTGAGCGCCGCGGGGAGGCGGGGCGGTCCTGGGGGGCGGGAGGCGGGCACGGTGGGGAGCTCGCGGGAGGGGGAGGCCGCCCGCCCCGCCGGCCCTGAGGCCCCACTCTCCGGCCAGGGGACCCCACTTACAAGCAGCAGGCCGTGGCGCCCCTGCTCTCCGAGACTCACGGCGGCGAGGACGTGGCGGTGTTCGCGCGCGGCCCGCAGGCGCACCTGGTGCACGGCGTGCAGGAGCAGAGCTTCGTGGCGCACGTCATGGCCTTCGCCGCCTGCCTCGAGCCCTACACCGACTGCGGCCTGCCGCCCTCGGTCTCCCCCACCGACGCCGCGCTCCCCGGCCCGGCCGGTGCGCCTCTGTCCCTGCCGCTGTTGGCAGGGGCGCTGCTGCTGGGGCTGCTGGCCGGTGCCACGCCCTGACCCCCGAGCCCCGGGCCCCGCCCCCTCCACCCCTTCCGACTCCTCCCCCCTAACCCCGGCCCCTCCCCCAGCCCTAGGTCCAGCCCCCGGAGGCCCTTCCCTCCCAGTGCGGGCCCCGCCCCCAGACTTTCACCCGGGTGCAGGCCACCCGGCCCCCAGCGGGCTGCCGTGGCGGATTTCCGGGGCACCCACGGGCCCCCCGTGGGCTGTTCTCGATCCCCCACCCCCAACGTCAACGCCAGGGTAAGGACGGGGGTGCTCCGACCACCAGACTCTGCCCAGCAGGTTGCCCTGCCCGAGGACCAGGCGGGCACATGCCAGAGGTGTCCCACACAGGGCCACTACTTCCCCAGACTCCGTAGCACACACGTTTCTTGGCCTGTCTTCACAGCACCTTGGGGAGCCGAGGACTCGGGCATGTCCGGGTGCCCGGAAAACTGTGGCTTCCTCTCACCCCGCAAGGGACCCTGCAAGGTGGCTGAGGAGACTGCTGGGGCCGGGTTGCCCAGTACTATTACACAGAGAGAAGACACTGACACAGAATGGAGAGAATTGTTCCAAGTCACCTAGCTGCTGATGTTCACGCCCCGGTGCCCATTCCAGGCTGGGAGACCCAAGGAGCAGGCAGAGCAGGCAGTCCTGGAGCAACCCTTGTGCCCTCTGGGAGACCATCTAGGTGCTGGGCACAGGTCTGTGAGGAGAGGAGATTCCCTCTCCTCCCCATGCCTCTATTCTACTGAGAGAGACAAAGCAATAATCAAATAAACCATTGTGCAGTGTAATGCCAGTAATGATACATTCTAGAAAGAAAAATCATTAGCACGTGGGAGCACAGAAGGATGTCTGTGACTGAGAGGATGGGGTGGATAATTCAGATCAGGAAGTCAGGGAGGGGCTGCCTGAGGTGCAGGCAGTGAAGTGAGGACAAGGATGTGAGGGCTTGAGTCATGCAGGAGGAACCACCGTGCAAAGGCCCTGAGGCAGCAATAGGCAACTGCTAGTCCAGGCCTATAGCTGGATCAGAGAGTTAGGGTGGGGTAGAGGAGGAGGTAAAACCTGAGACATAAGGAAGGATGGGAGCAGGTGGGTGAGGAGTTTGAACTTTATCCAAAGTGTGGTATGTGACTGTAAGGCTTTGAGCAGGGGCATAGCATGACCTGACTCTTGGAAAATATCACTGATTATTTTAGGGATAAGAGTTTTGTTTTGTTTTTTTTGTTTGTGGGAAGGGGGTAGAGGTGGGAGCTGGAAAGCCAGAGGAGAGGTGCAGACTCCAAACATTTCCGACCTCCATCCAAAAATATTCCGGAGCACCCACTCCGATATAGAAGTACTTGTAGAGTATCTAACCCACCCTAGCGGAACATTGAAAAGAATTTATGAAAGTGAAATCACCTATATTTTTAAATAAATTTTACAAAATTACAAATTTATTTGTACATTTGCAAAGGTGCAAAAAAACATTTTGCTCTCGCTAGAAATATCAATGTGATTGAGTATGCTTTCTTATTTACTAAGATCTTTTAAAAATTGAAGAATAATTGACATACAATATTGTATTAGTTTCGGGCATCCAACGCGGTAATTCGATATATACGTACAGTAAGAAATGGCCACCACAGTAAGTCTAGTTACCACCTATCACCATACTGAGTTGTTACAATTCTTTTTTTTTAAGATTTTATTTATTTATTTGACAGTCAGAGATCACAAGTAGGCAGAGAGGCAGGCAGAGAGAGAGGGAGAAACAGACTCCTCGCTGAGCAGGGAGCCCAATGCGGGGCTCGATCCCAAGGACCCTGGGATCATGACCTGAGCCGAAGGCAGAGGCTTTAACCCACTGGGCCACCCAGGCACCCCTTTATTTTTATTTTATTTATTTATTTGGCAGACAGAGATCAGAAGTAGGCAGAGAGGCAGGCAGAGAGGAGGAAGCAGGCTCCTTGCTGAGCAGAGAGCCAGATTCGGGGCTCGATACCAGGACGCTGGGATCATGACCTGAGCTGAAGGCAGCGGCTTTAATCCACTGAGCCACGCAGGCGCCCCGTTACAATTCTTATTTACTAAAATCTTGATTTTGCATTGTAAAACATCGATTTGAAAGCATGGACCTCAGGGCAGTTTATTTCAATTCTGGGCCTTAGTAGCTGTCACAAAAATATCGGAGCTGGGTGGAAAAAGGGCATCATTAGCTAGGCTCCCTGAGCCATCATACTCATTTTTAAACCCCATCCACCAGTTATACAAGGACTTGATAAAACCCAGCTGCTGTATTTCTGTCTTCCCTGTTGTCAATTACTTGGTCTTACAAACCAATGTGAGGGTACTACATGTGCGTGTCTCATAAGTGGGTTCAAAGTCCAAGGAAACTCTACATTTTAAAACTCTACAAGTTGGGGCACCTGAGTTTAAGTATCTGCCTTTAGCTCAGGTCATGGTCCCTGGGTCCTGGGATCCAGTCAGGAGTCAGGCTCCCTGCTCAGCAGGGAGTCTACTTCTCCCTCTCTCTCTCTGCCCCTCCACCCTGCTCATGCTTGCCTCTCTCTCTCAAATAAATAAATGTAACTGTAAAAATAAATAAATAAAACTCTACAGGGTTAGGGGTGCCTGGCTGACTTAGTGGGTAGAGTATGCAACTCTTGATTTGGTAGTCATAAGTTCAAATCCCACATTGGGGGGTAGAGGTTACTTTTTTAAAAATGAAATTTTTTAAAAAATATAAAACTCTACAGGTTTAAAAAACGGGTTATTCTAGAGCTAGTGGTAATGGTTGCACCATTTTCAATATCCTAAAAACCACTGAATTGTACATTTTAAATGAGTGAATTTTACGGCCTGGAAATCACATCTACATTTTTTAAAAAAACAGCTTCTGCTTCCAAGTTTGTTTGTTTGTTTTAATGTGCAGGTTTTGTGGGTCAAACACGTTAACCACCAAGTAGTATATCCGTGGGAACATTTTTTTTTAAGATTTTATTTATTTATTTGACAGAGATCACAAGCAGGCAGAGAGACAGGCAGAGAGAGGGGGAAGCAGGCTCCCTGCTGAGCAGAGAGCCCGATGCGATGCGGGTCTCCGTCCCAGGACCCTGAGATCATGACCTGAGCTGAAGGTAGAGGCTTAATCCACTGAGCCACCCAGGAGCCCCGTGTGAAAACATTTTCAAACATTTGTTTCAATGTCTTTACCTGGGAGAGGCAGAGGCAGCAAAGGTGAGTCTATTTTTCCAATAGTTTTCCTGGGAGCCTAAAACTGATAGCTTTTTTTTTTTTTTTTAAGATTTTTATTTATTTATTTGATAGAGACAGCAAGAGAGGGAACACAAGCAGGGGGAGTGGGAGAGGGAGAAGCAGGCTTCCCACTGAGCAGGGAGTCCGATGTGGGGCCTGATTCCAGAACCCTGGGATCATGACCTGAGCTGAAGGCTTAACGACTGAGCCACCCAGGCGTCCCTAAAGCCCACAGCTCTTTCGTCCTCAGGAAATGCCAGCACCTCAGCCTTTAAGAAGGAGGGCAGGCTCCGAGGAAAGAGAGAGAGGAGGGTTCACGACAGCCCTTTTCGATTCTTTCTCATAAAGTTCACTCATTCTGCGTGGTCTGGAAGTTTTCCTGGTCACCCCCACTCTTATTGCCAAGGATCATAAAGATTCCACTCAATTAGAACCAACTTGACTTTATAAAGTTAACACCACTGAGGGTTCCTGCAGCCTTCCTTTGCTCTCTAGCTTCTAGTTCTTTCCTGCAGAAGTTTGACTGGATGGACCAGTGCATGAGTTTCGGAGGTGCTGCCATCTCTCTATCTTTCCCTCATCCAGGACCCTTTAAAAAACCCTTCCCCTGTAGCTGTTCCATCGGGGGTCCCCTGACGCTTTTCCCCCGTTTGCAATTGTTCTTATTAAACAAGGCATTCACTGTTCTGCTCTATCTTTCCTTTTCTGACTCTCTCTCTTTCTCTCTCTCTCTCTCTCACAAATGGTTTGTGTATTTCATTATTAGACCAGAAGCCAGCAGTTACCTTAAGCTGAGATACGTGGAAACCGCGCAGCAAACCTCCCACACTGGGTAATTTGCGCTAACACTTCCTTCCAATCTGCGGTAGTGTTTTCTCTACATCTTTCAACAGTATTTGCTGACAAAGAAATGCCTTTCGGTTTGTCGACAGATCATTTTCTGTTCATTGTTTCTGCCATTTTTACTGCGGCAGGAAAAAAAAGCCCTAAGTGTTTGCCTGGTGGTAGGTGTTTTTTTTGTCTCATGCTATTATGCAAGAAACTTAAAGTTTCTTTCCAAATATTTATCATTGCTTAGGGAAATATCAGAAAAGTACTGAGTTGGAAGCACCTAACTTTAAACATCACTGGAAAAAGAATTGTGGGGGTTTGTCTCCATGTTCAGGAAGCTTCGTTTTTAAATGCCTTGCTGTCCATGAGGATTCCGACTGCTGTTGACGAGCACCTCAAGGCAGCAGTCACTCGGGGGAATCTTTCCCAGCAGCTTGGCTCGGTTGTGTTTATTTTGGTTATTTGGGGCTTGTTTCTCATCAGGTGTGCACCGTGGGTGAGGACGAGCCCGTGTCATGTCCTTGCTGCCACTTCTGGGCTTGCTTGCAGGGGAGGGGGGAGGGATTATCTGCATATTTATAATTTCTGTACGGGACTCTTTTGGAAGCTACTTGTTTTTGGAGGATTCGTTTGTTTAAAACCAGACTGCATTATCCATAAATCCATTTAGGCAGACACGCTAAACTCTAATGCATTACAGAGAACTGGCAGTGAGCAAACGGGGAGGGCTTATCCCTCCCTGAACATCTCATTCTCTTTGCCCAGGACACCCGCGACCATGTTGGGCTGGGTGCCCCAATGACAGGGTACAGGGGCCAGCAGGGAGCTCGACATTAAACACGATCGTACTAACTCCCGCGTTAGGGTGACCCTGCTCAGTATCGTAGCAAGGCCGCAGGTGGATTAAGGATGACAGAGCCCAGCCCACAATGGGCACTCTGGAAGGCCCAGGGTCCCTTTAAGCAGGTAGGGGACCAGGCATGCTTGGACCCCCAGACAGAACTCAGGCAAAACTGCTCCTTTTGGCTATGGGTTCATCACTGGTCCGGCTCACGCCCCAGCTCATGGAGTGTCCCGCACCCAGCCCCCCATGGCTCAGGCGGCTGCTCCAGGATGTGTCGCGATGGGGAAAAACAGATACACTGTCTCTCAAGAGGCCCCAGACAGGATGCCAGATGTGCCCTTGTCCTGACCTTGAGGCTGACATTCCCATCTGATGCTGTGAGCTCCCCGCTCCCCCCTTCTAGAAACAGGCCTCCCCACCCCCCAACCTCTGCCTCCTGGTGGGCTCCCCCAACCTAGGCCTTCAGGAAGGTGTGCGGTATTTCCAGTTGTACCCTCTGATCTAAAGTGGCCCCCGGACCTGCTTACTCTGGCCGAACAGAGCCTCAGCAGCCCAAGCGCTGACAGCAGGCAGCCAGCGCTCCCCTTGGTGTAACCTTGTCACTGGGGAAGCCCAGGCCGTGCCAACGTGCTGGGCGCAGTGCCCAGGGACAAACTGGGAGGCTCCCAAGCTCCCCCTCAGGGAAGAAACAGCTGCCCTCCCCTCCCCTGTCTCAAAGGGTGAGGCCACCCACCGTCCACCCTCACCCAGGGGGGCATCCAGGCCCCGAGGGGCACCCTGTCCTTGCCTTTCCTTTGCTCACCAGCCTGCAGGTCTCCTGATCAGCCAGTGTGGCGCTCCCCTCCCTCCCTGCCCTGGGTGCCTCGGGTGAGAAGGAAATGGCCACGTGCGGACCTCTCCCTGCAGATCCCTGTCAGCGGTCCCTGCAACGTTCTGGTCTCGCAGGAAGGTGGGAGGGTTTTTTTTATTATTATTATTTATGCAAACTATAGACAGGGAGAGATGCGGCTTAACGGCACCATGTGACAGAGGCTCTGGTATCCGAGATGCCTGCCGCCCAATGAATCAGCCTGAGCCGCTGCCAGAGAGCCTCCAGGGCGGGTGGCAGCTGAGGTGGGAGAGCCGGGTGCGGCTTAGTTCCCATCCGACCTGATGAGCTCATGCGGGGGCCCCTCGGAGGGGCCTGGGCCTCAGGTGAACCCATGCAGCCCACGTGGGGTGACAGGGAGGGCCAAAGGGCCTGTGGTCGGAACCATCACAGAGCAGGGACCCCCAAAGGGAAGGAGGCAGGGGATCTGGGAGTCCCCATCCCCAGCAGTTTTGCGGACAAGGCTGGGTGACCCGGTGGATGTCTCCGGGGAGATGCTGTCCTCAGACCTGGCTCAGCAATGCGCCGTTCCAATTCCAGGAGTCCGGGCTCCCACAGAAGCTGTGGGATGGGAGGAGGGCCACGGGGCTGGCGCAGCCTGCCGTCCTGCTGCTGGGTAGCCTGCGAGGACAGTCTCTGGGCTCCAGACCGTGCTCAGCCTCTGACCAGCCTGGAGCTGGCAGGGGAGAAGGGAAATGGCTATTTTTAACAAATCCAGAGGAAGTGAGTTTCTAAGGCCAGTTTGGGGGGGTGGGCATCCAGAAGGAGAGCAAGGAGAGGAGGCACAGAGAGGGCCCCTGCAGCACCCCAAACCTTCCATAAAGTCTGTGACTCCACCCAGTCTCGTGTGGGTGGTCCCTGAGGGGGAAGGAATAGGGGAGCTGCCCAGCATAGGGGGCCCAGTGGTGGGAAAGGAGGCACAAGGAGAAAGCTAAGCCCCCTGAGAACCCACCCCTAGAGGTATTTGCATATGGAGGACCCTGGGCCTCCCAACATTTTTTAAATGGGGGGTCAAGCCACTTAAAAATATTGTATCTGGGGCGCCTGGGTGGCTCAGTCACTTAAGCGGCTGTCTTCCCTTTGGGTCTTGATCCCAGGGTCCTGGGATGGAGCCCCATGTCAGGCTCCCTGCTCGGCGGGGAGCCTGCTTCTCCCTCTCCCTCTGCCTGACACTCTGCCTACTTGTGTTCTCTCTCTCCGTCAAATAAATAAATAAAATCTTTAAAAATAAATAAATAAAAATATTGCCTCTACGGTGCCTCACAAGCCCCTGAACATCGGGTCAGCCCAGAAGCAGCCACAGGGATGGCAGAAACTTGAATCTGGCTCAGGTGGCATCAGGTAACCTGTGTCCCTTCCTGGGTGCCACCGAAACCCCAGGGCTGTCAACACCCACATTCCCTCTGAGACCCAAGGCAGGGAACTCGGGCACCCCTCTCCAGCTGGTTTCCAATCCTTCCCAGATCTGCACAGAATGGGTGCCCCAGCCCGCGGGTACTCCCGGCCTCCTTGTTCCCGAGGACTTGGGAGTCTGGCTGACACTGCCGAGACAGCAGCCGTGCAAGTCTTGGGGTGGGGGTGCGGGGGGCAGACTTATCACCAGCACCCATCCATCACAGGCAGCCCCCTGGCTGATGATGCTCCTGGGACCCAGAGGGAGACTCACTTGCCAGGTCCCCCAGCAGTGACTCCTGGTCTCAAGGTCTCAAAGCCGAGGGATGGCAGAACGGGGACCACCGCAGGAACCGGGAGGCGCTCCGCACATGGACACACAGGTGGACACCCAGAAGCTTCCACACAGCTGTGAGCTATCCTCCTTCCTCTCCCTGCTATTAAACGCTTAGCTGCAGATTACTTTCTGTCATCCCAGGGAACTGTGCGCCGAGGACGCCCACACCCCCGGGGATGGGGGGTGGATGGGCCCAGCCCTATCCAACCTGCACCATGGTCACCCAAAGGGGCTTCTCTGCACTCGTGGCCTTCACATAACACAAAGGAAATGGAGGTCAGGTGGGCAGCCTTGCTGACCCTGCTTGGCTCCTCCACCCCAGCAGAATCCATCCGCTAATCCCCAGCACAGCTGCTAGCACGGGGCCTGGCAGACAGGGGACGGCCTCCAGCGACACTGCGTGTGTGGTTCTGAGCAGGACACAGAGGGGGCCGACACTGAGTGCAAGAGCGTGACTTAGTTGAGCCCTGTGCTCCCCTCCATTTCCCTGTCTGTTGAAGGGGCTGTCCCGCCACTGTCGATGGTACTGGGCCACAGTGAGGATGCACCCAGGGTCTGTCTGGAAAGGCGGTTTGGGAACCAGTGGGTGACATGCAATGTCATCATCGTGCCCTGCTGGGCCACACCGTGGCTCCAAGTTGTATGGCTGTGTGTGAACTTCGTGGGCCCTGTCCACGCGCCAGGACTCTGTGCTCGGGTGCGCCTGGCCTGAGGTCTCTCTGACCCAATGATCCCTCTCCGTTTTCCCTGAAGAAGTTTGAGAAGCCCGGCAGCCCCAGGTAGTGGTGACATCTCTATCGCCCGGCTCAGGGTCGTCGGGCTGAGGCGCCCCTGGGAGCTTCGCAGCCCAGGGCTCCCTGGCTTCCTGCTGGACCAGCCTCCAGGCCGGGAAACTTTATCCTCTCCCAGGGGCCCACCACCACCCCCACCCCACACCTGAGCCCCTCTGGCCCCCTCAGCTAGGCCCAGATGGAAGAAGGAGGGACTCATCCCCAGGGGCGCTAGGGCTTCACTGCAGCCCATCCTAAGGCAGAGCGGAGGTAACCCTGGTGGGTCTGCTGGCAGTGCATCCCCAGGCCCATCCACCCCAGACCTCTTCCAAGCTGGACGGGAGATAGGAGGGATTGTCTTGGGTGGAGCTGGGGAACCAGGAAGGCCCCCAGGGCACTGCAGGTGGAAGGGCTGGGCCCAGGGGTTCTGATTCCAGCCAGGATCCCCGGTAGATGGTTGGGGTATGGCACAGGGTACAAAGGGTCCCAGACACCAGGCCCTGACCGGGTGGGTGGCAAGGAGAGAACTTGCTTCTGCTCCAGCTGCCAGAGGAACATTGGAGTGCGCCAGCAGCTGAGGGATCTGGCATACGCGTACCCACCACAGAGGGAAAGGGGCTTTGAGGGGAAATCAAGGTAGTTCCTATACACCGCACCTCTACCAGGCTCCCAGTCCCTGTGGGCCCCACCTCTGCCCTTGAGGAACAGCTCTGTCCTGAGGACTGCAGCCTCCCCAGTCTCCTGAAGGAGAGGCCCAGCCCTTGGGAAGCTCGCCTGTTCCCATGGGGTCCTTCCAGGGTCCTGCCTCTTCTCTGTAGATCCCCCGCCCCGGGGGCCACGTAGCGCCCCTTTTATATTAGGGCCCCATCAGCGCTGGCGCCTGCGCTCTCACTCCCCAAGGTTGCTGTGCCTGAGGCTCAGACACAGGAACTTTTTAAATGTCACTCAAGGCTGAGACGGGGACAGATGTACTCTGAGCCTGACAGGAGCTGGGCTTGCAAGAGTAGGGAGAGATGGGGACGGGCCACATGGAGCAGTGCTGGGGGGCTGTAGGCTGTCCCTGAAGGAAGAGAAACCACTGAGGGCCCCCCCCTCACTGTAGACCCCTCGGTGGACCCCAGGCTGCTCCCTGCACCCCCACCCTCCTGTCCACGATGGGGCTGTCCTTCCTCTTCCCCAGCCTGCCACCGGCCAGGCCTGGAGCCTCAGCACCTGCCCCTGACCGCTCCTCTCTCCCATCTCTGAAGCCTCCACTCCAGACTGGAGGGTGACTCATGTTGCACGGACTGGCCTCCAGCCCCCAGCCCCCCTCTCTCAGACATGCTGAGCCCAAGGCCTGGGCTCATGACTGGCTAGGAGTCACTGCATAAGGTCCCACACTGTCTAGACTCAGCAGAAGTGAGTCCCAGTGTCACACGAGAGTACAGGCCACTGGCTCGGTGCCTGGCCTAGGGGCACCCCCAGAACAGGACAGGAGCCTTGGCAGGACTGTGGGAGAGGGAGGAACAGGTGGTTGGGGGAAGAGACAGCTCCCATCCAGGGTCCCTGTTGTGCAAAGGGCCTGAGCCTCCCCACAAAGGGACCCCTCCAGCCCCACTGCTCTGGGGCCCCCTGAAGGAACCGAGGCGATGGTACAGCACTTTATTGACCAGACTCGGCAGCGAGAACACAGTGAAGGTGGGGCCTGTACGATCCGGCCTGGCCGGTGTTGGGGGGTGGGCTGGCTCCTTAGAGCCAAAGCTGGGGACCCCAGCGTCTCTGCCCGACGCCCTCCTGGAGCCCAATGTCATGCCCGCTCCAGGCCCCTCCTGAAGCGAGGGACAGCAAGAAGGCCAGATCCCAGAGGGGCTGAGAAGGCGGGTGGTGCCCACAGCAGGCTGGCGCCGGGTCCATGCCTGCCCCGGCAGCCGGCAGGGAGGCGACTCGTGCAGGGCAGGTGGTGAGGGTGGGCGGACGGCCAGGCTCACCACACGGAACACTTGTGGGCCGGGTTCATGGGCGAGTCCTTGGGGCAGTGGAAGGCCCGGCCGAACTCCTCGAACTGGGACACACTACCCAGTACCCTGGGGCAAGAGAAGAGACGAACCCACCTGGAGAGGGTCCCCAGGGGCCCCGACCCCCCAGCTGCCCATCCCCCTTCCCGCCTGCTCCCACCACAGACACAGGGAGGGGAGCCCCAGAGCGAGCGGGTGGGCGCACCTGTAGTGCTCGGGGGCATGCTTGTCAGTCAGCACCTGCAGGTAGATGGACTGTGACCGTCGCTTGATGCACCAGTTCTGGGCCCCGGGGTTGGGGAGGGAAGGAGAGGGGAAGATGAAGCCAAGGGGTCCGCTGAGCAGAGCCTGCCAGCCTTCCCCCCAGCACACTAGGCCTTACCCCCTTCTCTGAACCCACAGGGCCATCGTCTCCACCTGGCTGGTGGGAGACAGGCTGAGAGCTACATCCCCACCCCTGCCCAGTGCCCACCCGGTCCCCACCCGGCCCCCACCTGGGCAAAGGCAATGAAGAAGAGCTGGTTGTGTGTGTACTTGAGCCGGTGCAGTGGGTGCTCCGGGCCATGCTCCCGTACCCACTTCTGATAGGCCTGGGGGTGACAGTGTGGAGCTGCGGTGCCCCCCATGTGGAGAAAGACTCACCCTCCACCCAGTCAGCCCCTCCCCAACCCCTGTTCCTCCTATTGTCCACAGTCCAGAGTCCCAGGTTCCCTGCCTTCCACCTTCCCTGAGTTGTGCTCCTTCCTGGGAGGGCTAACCCCAGGCAGCCCTCGCCTCCTCCAGGCAGCCCTCCTTGCTCTCTCTTCAGGCAGCCTGGGAGTCCCTCCTTTTCCAGTGGACCCTGTGCAAGTCACAGGCCCCGCCCCTCCCAGCCCAGAGCTCCCTGCGGAGGGGAGGCAGGGGTGTCTATGTCCCTAGCTAAGTCCTCATCAGCCCCCACCCTCTCCCTGGGGGAATGAAGGGCCAGGCAGGGGTGGCTCACATAATAGGCCAGCTTGAGGCCACCCATGTCTGCGATGTTCTCACCAAGGGTGTGCTTCCCGTTCACCTGCCGAGAAGGGAAGAGGCCAGGGGCTGTCTGCAGTGCACTGACCCTCCTCAGGCCTTGCTGCCCTGGGCCCCAGCCCCCACTCTCTCTCCCTTTCCCAGAGGGTTTCGATGGGGCTCTGACCCCTTTGCACCTCATGTCCCATGAGTCCATGTGAACTTGTTCACATGCCGAGTGAATGTCCATGCAGACCCCAGGCATGTGCACGGGGACCTGGCACGCAGATGTGCACGCTCATCTGTGCCCAGCTGGGCCTCAGGGGCAGCAGGGGGCTCTCACCCGCTGGTTGTAGACCGTGAAATTGTCGTACAGGTGGACGATGCACTCGGCCTTGCGCAAGAAGCGGCTGTAGGAGGCCTCTGTCCACCAGTGCAGCAGGTTGCCCGAGCGGTCATACTGGCCCCCTGTGGGCCGTGGGCAGAGGGGTGGCACCGACTCTCAGCCCCAGAGCCCCCTCCCCCACCCAGCCCATCACTACCCTGCCCCCACCACCTGTCCCTCCCCTTCCACAACATCCCCTGCAGCCTCCTGCAGGCCTCACCCCAGTCGTCGTAGCCATGGGTCAGCTCATGTCCGATGATGGTGCCAATGCCCCCGTAGTTCAGAGACCTGGGCCCACAGCAGCAGCCGTCAGGCTCCAGCCTCGCCCGCCCTCTGGGGCTGCTGCCCAGGCCCCGGGAGGCCCCCATAAAGGCCAAAGGTGGCCATGCTGGAGTCCTCAGAGTCTTGGGACACTCATGCCTCAGGGTGCTCACACAGTATGTAAAAGGGACCAATGATACCTTTGCAACTGCTTTTTTAGAAAATCACATCTAACAGCGCTGGGATAGGGGTAGAGACCGGATTGGAGGAAGATATGAGGGAAACTGAGGCACCCCATGTGGGATTTGACCTGTTTCCTCATCACTAGGGTCTCACTCCACTTTTGAAACACCTAAAGAAGCCTCAAACCAGGTAAGGTGGAACTCAGGACCTTTAAAAGAAAGAAGGGCACCTGGGTGGCTCAGTCGGCTAAGCGTCTGCCTTCAGCTCAGGTCATGATCCCAGGGTCCTGGGATCTAGCCTCCCATTGGGCTCCCTGCTCAGTGGGGAGCCTGCTTCTCCCTCTGCCCCTCCCCCTGCTTGTGTTCCCTCTCTCCTTGTGTCTCTCTCTCTGTCAGATAAATAAAATCTTTAAAAAAAAATATTTAAAAATAAATAAAAAATAAATAAAAGAAAGGGAAAAAGAAAACCCTACACATTTTTCTAAATATCCAAGGCTGAGGTAGGACAATGGGGACCCAGGATCTGTCGCTGTCATGACTGCGGGGCCCAGCCCGGGTCAAGACACTCTGAGCAGCTTTCATGCACCCGGCAGACAAGACTGCAGAGCCGCCTCTGGCTTGTGCCAGCTTGGGTACTCACTGTGGAAAGTCAGGATCATAGAGCGTGGGCTGCAGAATGCCTGCGGGGAACACTGCAAAGAGGGCGGGGTCAGCAAGAGACCCGCCCACCTCCGCCTGGCCCCCTTGCGAGACATGGCCCCTTACCCATCTGGTTCTTGTTGGGTAGGTAGTAGGCATTCAGAGCCTGAGGCGGGAGCAGCCATCTGTGGAGGGAGGTGGGGGTGAGCAAGGGAGGTCCCCCCACCACCTCCCAGCTGGCTCCTCCTTAAAGGCGTGGCCCAGCCTGTAGCCACGCCCTGTGCCTCCCCAGGCTGGGCACCCCGCCCCCCAATGCCTCTCCCACCACCTGCACCAGCATGGCTGTAAGGCCATGTGCCCTAACAGCCTCCCGGCCTTGGGAAGGAGCCTCTCCCCAAGGCACTTCCCTCCCCGGCGCCCCCAGCTCGGGGCCAGGCACCCACGTGGACTTGTCCACCTCCTGCCGGATCTTCTTGACTGAGAGCTGGATGCTGAACCTGATGCTATTCAAGATGTTCTTGAAGTAGGTCTTCTCGTGGACCTCAAACTGCATGGGGGATAGGCAGCGCTCAACAGCGGATCAGGGGCCTGGCCAGATCGTGTGGATCGGTCCCAGTTTCCCTTTCTGAGATCTGGGCTCACTCAGCCTCACTATCCCATGTCCTCCAAGGGGCCCTCAGCTGAGGGCCCATGGCTCCTCCTCCGTGGGGATGGTGAGCCACCCTGGGGGTCTTGACCAAGGGTCCGAAGCCACCCCCGGTTGGGCAAGGCAGGACCAGGCAAAGACCCACCTCGTACTCCTTGTCCACAGCCTCGGGTTTGAGCAGGAAGTCCGGGTAGCCCACCATCACCATCATGTACTGGAGCTGTGGGCAAGATGGCGGCCAGAGTGAGCCAGGGCCTCAGGGGACATCCCCCACCGCCCCAAGGGAGAAAGCTCTAGGGCCAGCCCCAAGGTGGGGCTCAAGGACGGAGGAGACTAGACCAGCTGTTGCCAACTCCACAAGGGACATCTTGTCTCTTCAGTCACCCCCATCTGGCATACAGCTGGCATTCAATAAGTGTTTGTGGAACCTACAAGTGGGGACAGGGTCCATTGCACCTTGGCCCGAGCAGCTGCTTTGGTCTCGGCATCCATCCAGTCTAGTTCCTCCAGGCGCCGGCCTAAGATGTACTTGACATCTTCCACAAGCTGCTGCACCTGAAGGGTTGGGGCCAGAGATCAGGGGTCCACCCCAGGGGCCTTAGCTCTGGACCCCCTGGCAAGTGGCATGAGGGGTACCACTAATTCAGTATCATTTCCTCGGCCTAAAAGCTTGGTGCTGAGCACTGAGGGGAGACCTCAGAGGTGGAGATCCAGGCCCCACACCCAATGAAAAGCTCACAATCTGGAAGCAAACCACCCCAGCAAGGACCACGCATTCTCAAGGCCATGCATACTGAGCATGGCAGAGAAAGATGGGCAGGAGCCTGAGGGGGAAGTCTTCCTGTGGTGGGTAGACCAGGTAGGCTTCCTGGGGGAGGTGGCCTGGTGAGAAGTAGTCTGGAGCCCCAGAGAAAGGCTGAGTCCCTGTTGCAGGGGGATATGTGAGGCTCCCTATTCTCAGACTGAGGCTGTGGGAGGACTTAATGCCCAGCCCAGCACCCGCACCCAATCCCCAGGCCCAGAGCAGCCTGACCTTGGCCTTGCTGGCAGCTGAGAAGTGCTCGTGTACAAAGAGGGCTCCAAGTGCCATGCCAAAGTGGCGGTTGGCCTGGCCCAGGCAGACACGGGCCAGCTCCTGTGGCTTGTCACTGCCCTCCATCTCGCGGGCCAGCTCGTGCAGCGCCTCACGGAATGGCGGTGACAGGTGCTCACTCAGGACCACGACTACACGCCACACCAGGTAGTTGTGCAGGATCCTGAGGGCCACGCGAGACCTCTGGGTGTCCAGACATGCCCCCATGCCAGGGCCACCCAAGGGCACCCCCACCCCCCTGGGGTGACACCTAGCACCCAGGAGTGAGGGTCATCCTGGTGCGTGGAGGTGGAACCTGGGGAGGCCTGAGCCCTGGCAGGGAAAAGGGCTGGGCCCCCACACAGCAGGATGCGCCTCCGGCTCCCCCTCCCGCAGAGTGCCAGATGCTCTTGCTGTGGAGTGCTCAAGGTGACTGTTTGCCTCAAGTCTGGCCTTGGGAGGCCTCTGCTCGTCCCCAGGGAGGCCAGACAACAGGGAGGCTACCCCCTGGATGGCTGGGGTGGCAGGGCTACAGTCCCAGTTTCCCTTCCTGAGATCTGGGCTCACTCAGCCTCACTATCCCCGGAGGAGCAAGCTGCAGCTTGGGCAGTCCATAAACCCAGCCCAGGGTCCCAGGGAGCCACTGAGAGCCACGTCTGAACCTGGGGATCTGGACTCCTATTCCAGTGCTCTTCACCTGCCACCCCAGAGTGGCTACTGGACAGAAGTGAAAGCAGGAATTCAAAGCTCACCCAGCAGACAGGTGTGGGGTACAGGGGAGGGGCCTGGAGTGGCAGGGGGACAGGGTTGGGTGACTGGCAGCGGTACCTGCGGGGTGTGGAGCGAATGAGCTGGGACACCTGCTGCATGTAGTCTGTGGCCAACAGCACCACCTCCTCATCCTCCGAGAAGTCCTCCTGAAAGATCTGGTCCAGCAGCCACTTCCACTGCAGCTGTCATGGGGCAAGCGGGCAGTAGGACAGTAGGGCTGGGTGTGGCAGGGACCACAGAGGACAAGGAGGGAGTCCGGGAGAGGCAAGGCGGACACAAGAGCCCATCCATGGCCCTGGGGAAGGGATGGCCCCGGGAGCCCCAGGATCGGCGTCTCCCAGCATGGGCTGCACTCACATGGGGGGTGATCTTCTGCAGCTGTCCCAGCGTCACCTTGTTGTACGTGGAACTGGCATCTCGCCGGAGGTCATCGTACTCCGACACTGTGATCTGGAGGTGAAGGTGAGTGTTGACCCAGACCTGCCTAGCGGCCCCCTCCCCTCAATCCACAGTCGCCCCGCCCCCGCCCCCTTCCTCACGTTGGCCAGCCGCTGCTCCAGCTGCAGGATTTCTGCGGCCTTCTGCTCCACAGCCTCGGCCCCCAACAGGCTGAGCAGGCGCTCCATGAACACCCGGTATGCTGCCAGGATCTGCACAAAGAGGGGACAGTTCAAGGGTGGGGGTCAGTGTCAGGCCCTAGTCCCACCCTCCCAGAGCCCCACGCCGTCCCTGCCATCCCATCCCAGGCCCCCACACCTTCTCACTCTCCTCATCCTGAGCTAAGTACAGAGTCCTCTCGGGCAGAGTGAGCCCATCCTGGTCAATCTGGGGAGAGGGATGGGGTCAGAGGTCAGAGATCAACGTGCCAGGTTCCTGCAAACAGACTGACCAGAGGACGGGCCAGATAGCCACTGACACAAGCCCCAGGAGCACGAAGACACTACTCCTCCATCTAGAGAAGCTGGTAGAAACCCCCACCCCTCCGCAGCCTAGCCTGGCGACACTCGGGAGGCGGGAGCCGTGCCCCCATCCTTCCTCCCGCCAGCCTTCACCTTCCCCACATATGAAGGGCACTTGCGGGCCACCCCCCACCTGGGCCACCCCCCACCCGAGAGCTGGGGCCCAGGGCATTCTGGCCCGCCCCAGCCCACCGGCACACCCCTCGGTCTGTGCTCTCACAGCCTGCCACAGGCCTGGCAAATTGCGGCTCCCGCGGCTCCACTAAACACCGTAATTACTCGAGGGAAATTACTTGCGCCCTCCTCCCGCGCTCTGGCGGTGCGCGCTCCCCTCCCTTCCCCTCCCCTTCTGCACCGGTCTCCTTGCGCGAGGACCGCGCGCGTGCAGGGCCGCCGCGTCCCGGGTCCCGGCCCTCCCGCACCCGCGGCGGGGTAACTGGGGAGGGAGACGCACTCACGCGGATGACGTAGCGCGAGGAGTTCCTGTCGTCCAGGCTGACGGTGAGCGAGAAGAGCGCGGCCGCGCTGTACACGCCCTGGGCCTTGTACAGCAGCCGGTTGAGGTCCCAGAGCGCTGCGGCCGCGGGGCGCTCAGCGGCGCCGCCCAGGTCCCAGCCCCCGCAGTCTTCAATGACTTCGAGCATGGGCCGCGGACCGAGCCGCTCGATCTCGCGCATGTCGAGGCACGAGCGGAAGAAGGCCCGCACCTTGCGCTGGGCGGCCCCGCCCGGCCCACCGCCCGGCCGCGCAAGCAAGCGCCGCAGGCGCTCCTCGTTCTGCTCGCCGATGGCCGCGATGGTGCCGTAGGTGAGCTTGTCGTCGGGGATGGCGTGGCGCCGCAGCCAGCCCCCGCACGCGAAGGAGTAGAAGTCCTGGCACGGGTCTATGCTGGCGTCCAGGTTGGCGGCCAGGAAGCGCGCGGCGCGCGCGAAGGCCTTGCGCTCGGGGCAGCCCTCGGAGCAGGCACCCCCGCCGCCGTCCGCGGCGCCCGGGCCCAGGTACTTGAGCGCCAGCATGGCGGCCAGAATGGCGCAGAGGCCGGCTGCGAACACCAGCCCCGACAGCAGGCACACCTCGCGCCGATTCCAGCGAGGCAGCCCCGCCCGGGCCCCTGTGGCGCTGCGCCCCGCGGCCAGCGGGAAGCCAGGGGGCAGCGAGGCTCCGCGCGCCCCTCCCGTGCCGCACCGGCTCACGTATTTGACCTCCTGGAACTCGTCGTAGTGCGCAGACATCGAATATGGGGTCTCCATGGTGCCGCTGGCCCCGCTACGCAGCCCTTGGCGATTTCAGCTA
>PISX010000395.1:155254-292275 GCA_004024625.1 Mellivora capensis
GGGGGGGGGGGGGGGGGGGGGGGGGGGGGGGGGGGGGGGGGGGGGGGGGGGGGGGGGGGGCGGCGCAGGCCTAGGTTCGGAGGCTGGAGGCCACCCCGTGTTTCCAACAGCGAGCAAGCCTGAGGCCTGGGCTCCCTCAGCCACTCTGAGAAAGAGGCAAGGGGAAGGCTCAGATGGCCACTAGCTCCCTCACGCACAGTAGCGTCCTTTAACCTGCCTCCTCTCTCCCTGCACACAGATGCCTGCCGCATACTTGGGAGGCCCCTGACATAAAGTAGGGGAGCACCATGCACCGGGCCTGGCACACAGTAGGCCCTCAATAAAAGGCTGTTTCTCTTCCCATTGCCTTTCTCGTCTGCGACCTGCTACAGCCAAGACCAGGTGGGGGAGGGGGAAGCCAGAGGCCGGAGAAAGGAGGTGCGGTCAAGGGCGAGTGTACGCCAACCCAGAAGCCGCACTGGAACCAGACGCTCAGGAAAGCGGGCTAAAGAACCAAACTTTGTCCTCGAGGATGTCCACCCCCAGCCCCGTCTCCTATTCAATGGCCAGAATGCCCGCCCGCAGCGGCGCGCTCCAACCCGCCCGGGATCAGGAAGAAAACCCCGACGGCCCTAAGAACCTGGAACGGGTTCCGTCCTCCGCCCCTCCGCCCCTGCCCTGGGCCGCTCCCGGCTTCAACAGGTTTTCCCCGGAACCCAAACTTGAACGAAGTTTCACCCCCGGCGCGGAGCGAGCTGGCCCCGTGCGTCCCGCGCTCCCGGCGCTGCGCCTCCCGCGCCTCGCCGCGCAGTCCGCGGAGCCGGAGAGCCGAGCGCCGGGAGTCGCAGCAGCAGCCGGAGCCGGAGCTGCGGGGACGTAGACAAAGCCCGGAGGCTCGGCGCCGTGGCGGCGGCGGATGTGGCTGCGATGGTGGCCGCGGTGGCAGCGGACTCGGATGCCACTTACCCGGCAGGTGCGCGCCCGGGCCGAGCGGGAACTGAGCGGGTCGAGCCCGAGCCGGAGCCGGAGCTGGAGCTGGAGCGGAGCCGGGCGGGCGGGAGCTCTCTCCGTGCACCCGCCGCCTCCTCTGCCGCCGCGCCGCGCCGCCCGCCGGCCCCGAGGGAGGGGGCGCGCCGGCGGCTCCACCCTCCTCCGTCCGCCCCCCGCGCGCCCTCCTTCTTCCACCCTTCATCCCGGCTACCTGGCAGCTCGGTGGCAGCTCGGGGGCGGGGACGGCGGCTGCGGGACCCGCTCCCGAGGGGCTGGCACAGGCTCCGGGATCGGGGATTCCAGGTACAACTGCGTCCCGGGAAGAGTGAGGGCGCCTGCTACTCCCGGGAAAGGGTTCCCCTCTGATCTGATGCCCCCACTCGGGGCCGCCTACCAGGCCCGCGTGAAAAGGGCTCAAGCTGGAGCTGAGTAGGCGTGTGGATTATCCCAGGGGAACCCACAGGACTGGAGCACCGCCCAGGGAAGACTCCCAGCAAGGCTATGGGGTGTCCTGAAATACGCCTGGACGCTCCTGGCACGGCGCCTGGCACAGAGCAGGCTTCAATACGTGGGCTTTCTGGTCCCACCCCCCCTTTAGCCCCTGCCCTTACCCAACCCTTCCGAGAGGGCGTCTGGGGCTGTGGTTGACCAGGCACCCTTCACCCTGCTTCGGGGCTACTGCACGAGGTGGGGGCCTCAGGGCTGAGACTGCACCCCTCCCCCAAACCTCAGCCGGCCTCAGTCCCCACTGCTCCGGAAGCCCCTGGCCAGGAAGAGAGAAAAGAACTGAGGAGTAATGCAAGAGCCCCTCCCCGCTGGGGACCAGGAGGAAGGGAGGGAGAGGGGGAGGGTGCCTGCCAGCCCAGCCCTAGTCCTCAGACTGAGCGCAGGCCTCAGGCCCCTGCTGTATGGACTGGTGGACGTCACAGGCTAGGGATGGCGTGGGGGTGGGGGTGCGTCTCTGAATGTGGGACCTTCCCATACAACTTGCTTTCTGAATGTGGGACCTCCCTCCCACAGCCTCCAGCCCCTGAGGCAGGGCCCACCTGCCCCCCAGCTCACCACTGTACCCCCACAGGGAATGGCCATGGGGGCAATGCTACTGTTTCTGGAGTCTCTGCTCTCTTGGTCTTGCCCTCCCCATCCTCTCCTCTTCCCATGTTCCCAGCAGGGCCCCCCCCCAAGGCACCAGCGCTCCCAGGCCTGCCCGTTCTAGCCTATCTGACTGGGCTAGACAATGAGGCAGCCCAAGGCTGCGATGGAACCCCAGCTCATAAAAACCACAAGGCAAGGGCTCAAAGACCCCATCGCCCTGTCCCCTTCCTGGGGCTTTTCGGCAGCCTGGCCCCGAGTGGCCACCTCTGCCTCCCTCCCGTGTCTCTCCACCTGTCCGTCTGTACAGCATCACTCTGGGTCCTCTCTGCCTCCACCTCCAGCCATTTCAGGGTCCTCCTCTGCCCCACACATTCTTCTTGGGTCCAATTAATTCCACGGAGGAGAGGTGGAATTATGTAAAATGTGGCCATTCAGTAAGGGAGGAGGGGAGGGCAGGGCGGTGGCAAAGTGGCTCTTTGTGCTTTTAATCTGCATTTTTTTCCCTCAACGTTCCATCTCCAGGAGGATAATTTTCCAGCCTTTTCAGGCCCTGATTGGTATCATTTCTCCAGCAATGACAGCTTTTATTTTCCCTGAAATGAATGCCGTGAAATTTCCAAGAAATATAAAAATGGATATTGTCTCAGGGAGCCCATGCTCTTCCGACAGAAAGGCACAAAGGCAAACATTTCTCCCTGGGGACCCTGCCGTTCCAGCCACTAGGGGGTGGGGGACCCAAGCCCTCAGCTCCTCCTCCCTCCCAGGTCAGCTGCTGGACCCCGCCTGGCCATCCCTCTCCCATGCTCCCAGCCATCATCAATCTGGTCTTCTGCCTCCCCAGTCTCAGCCAGGCCACTCTACCTGCCTGCCTCACTCTATCTTGCGAGCTCTGTACAGCACCTCACCCTGCAACAGCCAGCCCCAGAGGCTCCCAGGACAACCCCAGTCCTGAGCACAGTAACCAGAGCTCACCAGAGTGGCCTGGGGATCAGGCCCACGAGGGGGACTTAGACCCCCTAGACAGTTTACCAGTAAAGAGTGACCAAGTCCTTTGCACATTTCCTTCTCAGGAAAGAGAAGCTGAACGCAGCTCCTATGTTCTCTTGGAGACATCCAGTTCCAGTGTTCCTCCACCCCGCCCCCGCTTGTCAAGGTGACCCCCTGACTGAGGAACAAGAGAATGACAGGACTCAGGGCAGCGGCAGCACCCAGCCAAGCCCTGAGCCAGGCGACTGGGCGTCCAGCCGGAGGGCCTGGGAACCATCGGTCAAAACTGCCTTGGAGAGAGAAGGCGTGAGGGGTGCAGGGAGCAGAGGGGAGGGGTGCGGGTTGGCCCCCGAAACCCTCAACTCAGCCTTCTCCCTGACCCTGGGCCAGATCCCAGCCTACCCCTCCTGGGTGAGGTGTCACCATGTCTGGGTTCTGGGGAAGGGACAAAAAGCAGCCCCCCTCACTGGGACAATAGTTCTCACACCAATGACATGTCTGTAGACCTTTGAGCAAGCGAAGCTCTAAACATGTCCCTCCAGAGGGGGCTGCCTCCCTGAAGCCAGAACCTTCTCGGCACCCCCTCTGGCTTACACATAAGTGGGGATAGGCCAGGGGCCCATTTGCCTGCCACTCCAGCAGGCAGGCCTAGGAGCCCCACAGCGGCTGAAAGGGGTCCTCATCCTGCCTCTGCTCTGGGATGAAGGGTGGCATGCTCCCAGCCTTCACCCTGCCCACCCAGCTCCCACCCCACTCCACAGTCCATCCCGCAGTCTCCTCGGTGTCCTGGAAAACACCCCCAACCCACTCCTGTCCTCTGCCCAGCCTCCCAGTGCTCATCCCATCTATTATTCACAGCACAAAATGGATTTTTAATTTGAGAAATGAAATGACTCTCCCAAGTGGCTGGGGCGGTGGGGAGAAGGCGGGGGAAGGGAAGGCTGGAGCCTCTAGGCAGCCACCGTGGTGCTGACTCAGACTTTTTTGGGAAAGCCAGGTGCCCACAGCAGGCCTGGGGGGCCCCAGAGGCCCACATACCCCCGCACCCAGCCTGTGCCTTCACTCTGCCCTGTTTCCGAGACTCGGTGGTGGGAGGGGCCGCCCATCTTCCCTGCCTGAACACCTAGGGGGCTAGCCCCCTGACCGGGCAGGGGCTAGGGAGGGCTGGACACCGCACCCCACTTCTTTCAGATACTTGGGCCTTGAGGGTGGTGCATCTCCTCTCCAAACTCAGCTGGACTCAAGAGCCTCCCCTGTACAGACCCCTCGCTGAGCTCCTCTGCTAGGTCTCAACATCGTGGTGTACTCGCTCCAAACCCGAATGCAGGCCCAGCCTCCCCACTAGCCTCCGGCTCCCAGCGCCTCTCCTCACCTCTCCTGATAGACCTTACTCCCAGTGTACCCATGAGGCAGTGACTTCTTCCCACCCTTCTCTGCCCTTCCCGCTCTGTCTCCCCACCTCCTACTGCTCTCTTCTTCTGGTCACTCTGATCTAGTTTCATTTCCCAGAACTTAGCTGCCTCTCGTGCACCTCAGGACCTTAGCACTTGCTGTTCTGCTACTGCTGCTGAAACACCCTTCTCCCATCGCCTCTTACACTGGCCAGCTGCCACTCAACCTCCTTGGGACGTCAGCCTCTCTTGTCTGGTCAGGTGCACTGTCCAGGGACTGGGCACCCCCCTCCCGATCCCCCCATACTGCCTGTACCTCCCTCAGCTGTGGAACCCAGAGCCCAGCACAGATGACAACAGCTGATAGACATGGGAAGATCTCATACAGCTGGGGTCAGCTCACAGCATCCCCCCTCCATCCCCCACCAGGCCAAATAGCTCCCAGATGTGTGGTTTGTTGTTGTTGTTGTTGTTTTAAGATTTTAGCCAAAGGCAGACACTTAACCGACTGAGCCACCCAGGCACCCCAAGATATGTGGTTTAGTGCCCTGTACCCATAGGCACACGACAGCATTTGGCACACAGACGTCCTCCTGCTTCTCACTTCCCCCCCACCGCCCACCCTGCCCTGCCTTCCCTGGTTCTAGCTGCTCTCTGTCCCCTGGAGACTGTGCCCAGCTCATGG
This sequence comes from Mellivora capensis, assembly GCA_004024625.1. NCBI lineage: Eukaryota > Metazoa > Chordata > Mammalia > Carnivora > Mustelidae > Mellivora > Mellivora capensis. Next base: position 160,382 of record PISX010000395.1, read on the forward strand.
CATGGCTCCCAACTCTGCCCAGGCCCTTGGTCCCGCCCCTCCTGGGCCCAGAGGCTTACCGTGCTCCACACCCAGCTCACCTCTAGCTTCCCTCCTCTTCCTCACTCTCTACATCAAGGCCCAGTCCAGGTCTCTCTCACCTTACTTCCTCCCCTCCTTCCCAGCCACCCTGTCTCGGGTCTGGTCCTTAGTTTCCCCTTCCTGCAGCATGCTCCCCCAGGGGCTGCTGCCCTGTGCCCGTTCCTGCCCCACACCTTCTGTGACCCCCTCGTTGTCGTCGTGGTTTCCCCGGCCTTCTCAGCCTGGCCTCAGACCCCCTTCCAGCCTCTTGGCTCATGCTCCCCTAAACATCCCTCCTCTTCAAGGGGACAGGACCCCCATCTCTGTGCCTTTATTCTAGGCATCCCCTCAGCCCAAGAGCCTCATCCCCGGCCCTCCTGTCCTTCTCTAGTTCCCTCTCAGCTTCCGGGATCCCCTAATAGCTCCCTGGCTGGGCAGGCCCTACCTGAGGGCCTCTCCTTGCAGAAGAGATTTGTGCCCCTCTGTGCCCTGCCTGGAACCCGGTGCATGGACTGGGCTGAAGAGAGCAGGCCTCCGCCCCGGTCTGGATGGGCCTCCCATAGCTGCAGGTGGAACCCTCATAATAAAACGTGTGGAACACGTCCTCAGTGCCACACTCTGTGCCAGGCCTTCTACCTGCTGCACCACACTGAGCCTTAAAAACCACAGGAGGGGGCCTCAGGCATTGGCCCCAATTTACGTGTAGACAAAAAAGCCCTGCAAAGGAAAGAAAGTTGCCCCCATTCACCCAGCTCCCAAGCCCTGAAGCTGAGCTTTAAATCTATCCACAGCCTTCGGAGTCTCAGGGGCACATACCCTACGGACTAGTAGATAAAGGGACAGCTCTGTAGGGGACAGGCTGGGCCCTCGGAACCCAGGTGAGGGCAACATGGCCAAGGGCCCAGCTGTGATCTCAGCCCAGGAACTGTGTTGGGCGGGAAGTGCTGATCCCTGGGGACCGGGCACGTGCCAAGGTAGCTTTGCCCAGAGACCTCAGGACGAATCTCAGGACCTGCATTGGCCTCCCTTCCAGATGTCCCCACCTCCAAGAGCTCTTTCTGGATCTCCTCATTCTGAGGTACCCAGTTGTCTTCTGTCTGTTGCCCTGGGTACATCTTGTACAGATTTGTCCCCACCTGACATTATCTTGTGACTTGGCATTCTCCTGTTCTCTCTTCCTTAGCTCTGCAGGGACCCCAGATTTCCCCATCACCCTACCCTGGCCCAGCCCACGTGTCAAGGCCTTGACCACAGTAGAGTGTGGGGGTGGAAGCCAGATTGGCAGTCAAAGCTGGGTGGTGGCAGTGGGGGGCAGGGAGGAAAGGGGGTGGAGAGGTGGAGGCCTGTGGGTCTCCAGTTCTGAAAACCAGGCCCCTTGGGTTTCCTCTTTGAGGGACAGGCCATGACAGGGAGCTCAGCTCCTACTGCAAGATGCAGATAAAGCCAATGGTGTTTGGGGCATATAGGAAGGTGGACCCCAGAGCCTGGAGCACTTCCTGTCAGGATCCCCAGGGCCCGTTGCCTGGGACTGCAAGAAGAGGGGCAAGCTGGGGAAGGGCAGAGCCCAGAGAAGCCAGCAGGATCACTGGGATCCTTGCCTCACAGGGTCACTGGGCCCGAGGTCCCCTCCCCCCGCACTCCATCATCATTTCAAGTGATTGGAGCTGAAGGGGATCGTTAGCTAATTAAAGGCAAGGCCACTAATTGCCCCTTGTAAAAGAGCAGGGCTGTGGCGGGGAGGAGACAGAGGGCTTCAGAGGGATTCAGGGGGCCGGGCATAGGACCCTGGCCCTGGTGGGGGAACCTCCCTCCAGACTATGTGTTTTGGAGGGGGACACTGTCAGAGACTCCCTGCAGTGGAACCATGGGATAGAGGACCAGAGTGCCAGAATCAGAGATCCCATCAAACGCCTATGTATCACCGGGAACATCCGTGTCCACCTTTACCCACAGCTGCCCACCCAGGGGTGTGGGCTGAGGCGGCGGACAGCGAGTGGCCCCCACAGACATCCTACGGATAACAGGTCAGATTTGAGGACAGCCAGAAGAAAGAATACCAGGGGCCCCAGCCCCACACTGGCCCCCTGAGCAGGAAGCCTGGCTGTCAGTCTCTGTCTTCCCGTCCCCCACTCCCAGAAGTGCCAAAACCCATGTCCACCCACACAGCTGAGAGTGCTGGCCTCGCCCGGGGCTGCCCTCCGCCCAGCACCCAGCTCCGCTCCAGGCAGGATGTCCCCCCGCTTGCCCTCAGAACTACCAAAGAGGGTTACTAGTTTTCTACTGCCGTGTAACAGATTTCCACAAATGCAGCAACTTAAAACAGCAAATTTATGATCTCAGCTTTTGGGGGTCAGAAGTCCGGGCTGCACAGGGCTGGGCTCCCTGCTGAGGGCCTCATGGGGCTGAAGTCAGCGTGGTGGGGGGGTTGCTGGGCCCTCTCCCTGGGGCTCAGGCTTGTCTCCCAAGCCCACTGGTTGGGCTGGAATCCAGTTCCTTCGGTGAAGAATCAAGGTGTCCGTTCTTCGTTGGCTGGCAACCAGGAGCTGCCCTCAGCAACTAGAAGTCACCTGCATCCCTTGCCTGGTGGCCCTTCCAGCTCCAGAGTCATCCGTGCACAGCCTCCTTGGCACTGAATCTGTGTCATGCTTTGAACCTGTCTTCCTCTCATCGACCAGCCAGAGAAACTGCTTTTAAAGGGCTCAAGTAATTAGGTCTAATAAAGCCGCCTATCTTAAGTTCAACTAATTCAGAATCTTAATTACAACTACAAAATCCCTTCACAACGGTCCCCAGATTTGTGTTTGATTGAACAAAAACGGGGAGTGTGTGTGTGTGTGTATACCAGGGGCCAGGAATCTTGGGGGACATCTTAGAATTCTGCCTACTGCAAAGGATACAGGTCAAAGAGCAAAGGCCAGGCTAGAAAATACTAGTAGCTGACTTCTGGAAAAGATTTGGGGCTTTAAGTGCTTATTTGTCTCATTTAAATCCTCACAACAATCCTAGGAGTGGATGCTATTATCCCCATCTGTCAGAGGTAGAAACTGAGGCCCTGAGAAGTTTAGTGACACAAAGTCGCCCAGCTGGTAATACCAGGCTAGGATACCAGGGTAACACGGGGTATGATCCCGCCCCCCTTACTGTGTGTTCTTGGGAAAGTGAGTAACTTCTCTGGGTTTCTGTGAAATGAAAGGTTCTGAGTCCCGTTCCCCAGGAACAGGTAAGCCCACGGTTGCCCTGGCATCAGGAGATCGGGCTACAGGCGCATCTTCAGCCAATGGGCAGGAGGAGCGCCGGATTGGCACATACGGCCCCCAATGAGATGGGATGGGTCTGGGGTCTCTGATGTCAGCCCCCTAATTGCAGCCATTCTGGCTTCTGCGACCCGATGACATGATATCCCCTGGCACTGAGACTTATGGTTGCCAGGGGGCCCCGACAGCCACAGGAACCCCAAGATTAATGGCCAGGAAATTGCTGCTCAGCCGAGCAGGCTGGGCCCCCTTAGAGCACAGAATGGGGGCTTTCAGATCTTGGCCCAGGGCGGAGTGTGTGTGTTGGAGGAGTGCCTCCCCACCTCTAAATTCTGGCTGTCCCCTCCCAGCTGGGCAGGCTCCCCTTGGGCGACAGCTCTGGAGGGGGAGGGGACCACAGAGGCAGCAGTGGCAGCCTGTTCCCCCCACCCACTGAGAAAGACTATCAGTCAGCCTCGTCACAGGCCCCCCCAGAATCAGCCTCCCCGCCCCCCGCCCCCATGCTTGAGCGGCCTCCCTCGGTAATGGGGCTTAATCATAACATGCATTAGCTAGGGCCTGCTGCCTGCAATTACCTCTTCAATCAGCCACCCACCGCACCCCACCCCCCCGCCCCCAGCCTCAGACCACCTGTGGGCACACCCCACCTCGCCCTCCCTGGCCCCCTCCCCAAATACAGCTCAGGTGCTGCAGGCTGTGCAGATGGACCAAGAAGTGACCCCTGGGGCAGAAGGGGTCTGGGGGGGGGTGGTGGGGGGCGGCCCCTGGACAAAGAGCTGTGGCTCAGGGTCACGGGCAATTATTTTAAAAGCCTGTTGAAAACTGTGCCTGCTTCCCCAGGGCAGAGATCTCATCTTGTGGGCTGCACGGCCCCGGAGTGCTGACACGCTTACTTGCCCACACGAGCGGTCACACACACAGGCCACACACATGCACACATACAGGGACAGACATGTACCCGGGTACAGACAGACCCCAAAGATACCGGCACTGGCTGTCTCCAAGGTGCAGATAAACAGAGAGGCCCCACCTGAGTGACCAGCCCCTGGCCATTGGGGGGCTTCCCTGTACAGTCCTTTGCCCCACCCCCACCTGTCCCCAACGCATGTCCCAGACCTGGCACACAGGGGTCCTGAGCTGAATCAGAGGATTTCCTATGCCATCCTGCATCAGAGCCAGGGTGGGGGCTGGAGAAAAAGGGAGAAAGATGTAGCAGGGGCAGTGGAGGAGGGGACTGCTGTTGGGCTGTGATTCTCTCTAATTGCTGTTTTGCTGAGAGGTAATTAAAATCCCTTTTTATTTCACACGTCAGAGCCCTCACCAGCCTGTGGAGAGGGCGCAGGGGGAGGCCAGGAGGTGGAGGCAACGGAGGGCTGGGCCACCGGGCACAGGGAAGGGACAGGGAGGTGGGCCATTGGAGCCCAGCCAGCCCAGCCAAGAGGCCCAGGAGCGGGGAGTGCCCAGCCCAGCCCCTCCCCCAGTCGGCAGCACCTGGGGGCTGGCGCAGCCCACAGGAGCCAGCAAAGGCCACAAGAGTGAAGTCAGGGACATCTCCAGAGTGCCTCTTCCATGCCAGATGTTTTGCTGAGCCTCCAACTTGCAGAATTGTTGCAAAATTCACGACCACCAAGTAGATGGCATAATCATCCCATGTGTCAAGACAGTGATGAAGCCGAGACTCCGAGAGATCAAGAAGCAGGGAGCTCCCTAGCCTGTCAGCGGTGGGCCAAACTGGTGCCCCAAACCGAGAAACCCTGTGTCAGCCTGCCCACGCCAGCCCACTCAGGCATCCCTTCCTGCACAGCCTGCCTTGTTCCATGGCTCTGCCTCCGCCCCGCCTGAGAGCCCTGAGGGAGGGGCTGCAACCCAGGTACCTGCTGCTCTGCACCCCGTGGTCCCCTGCCGATGGGTCCCCTGAGCCAGGAGAGCTGGGTTCGCCCTGTCTTTTGGGACCTGTGCAGCTGCTTCGGGTGCTGGTGGGGCCAAGAGGCCATGGCCAGACCCCGGCTGGAAGGGAGCAAGCACCCCCCCCTCCCGCCTTCCCCTGAGCTGGCTGCGGAAATGGGCCAGCAGTAGCTGGGCCTTGCTGGGTGCGGCAGGTGGAATGTCACTGAGCAGCACTTCTCGGCATGCACCCTCTTTCTCTCTGCCTGTTCTGTCCCTTCGTTGGGGTCTGGACTTGCATCACCCCATCCTTTTCATCAGCCCCCTGTCTGCCCCATGAGTGCCATCAGCACCACCATCGGCATCACCAGGTACCCGCTGCCCTGCCTGAGGTCTGTTGGGAGTGGGGGATGGGGCGTTGGGGACCACAGAGGAAGGACCAGGGGGACCCCGAGACCCACTAGCAGGTGTCTAAGCCTCTCCAGGGCAGGCATGGAGACCCCCATGTCAATGTAGCTCAGTGCAGCGGAATTACCAATATGCCAGTAAATGCAGAAAGGGTGGGGTGGAGGAGGAGGGTGGGCAGAGGCCCAGATCAGGGGTCTGTGGAGTGAGGCACGGCTGATCTCTACTGCACGGAACAGCCGGGGCCAGGGTAGGGATCAGTCTTGTTTATCTTGTGTCCACAGTGCCCAGTGCTGGCATTCAGAGGTGCTTAACATTTAAGGGATGAAAGAATGAAAGAAAATATTTTCAGAATTAAAACTGCCCCCTTATAGGACATGACACCAGTGAGGTCACTCTCCATCACCAGTGCTGTAAACCTCAGGTTCTGGTGTCAGATGAATCGGGATTCAAAAATCAGAGCCACCAATTCCCAGCTGTGAACAGGTCCCTGGGCCTCCTCAAGCCTCAGTTTTCTTACCCAAGAATGGGACCAATGTGGCTCTCTGAGATCCTGAACAAGGAAGTCAAGGAAGAGTCTAGTGTCATGACCAGGATCCCAGCCTGGGTACTGACTCAGGTGGCCCCCCCCCCGCCTAAGCACTTCCAGGAGGGAAGGTGGGGGCCAACCAGGAGCCTTGACCCTCCCTCTCTCAACCTCCTCCAGGCACCTGGTGACCTCCTGCACACCCCTCATTTCTCTCCACCACAGAGAAGCTGAGCATAGCTGATCCCAACAAGATCAACTTTCTGGCCAGCTGCTCCAGTGCAGTGGGACACCCCTAGGGGGCGGGACAGAGGGCAGACACTTTAGGAGTAAGGCCCCTGGGGGATTTGGGGGTCACTGGGACCCCCCAGAAAGGGTGCTGCCTGGAGGCCAGTGGAATACCAGACTGGGGCTAAGTCCTCTCCTGAGCAACCCTGCTCCAGCCCTTTTGTCTCTGGGCCTCATCTTGCTCATCTGTAACATGGGAATAATGACAGGGCCCAGCTCTCAGCGCCGTTGTGGGATTTATGGGAAGTGATAACGTGCAAGCTCCCAGCACATCTGGCATAGAGTGGGGCCCCAGATACACACACACACACACACACACACACACACACACCTGGCAACTGACCATTCCCTAGGCATTGCTAGTCTGCCTGGGGAGCCCTGGAGCCCCCCCCCACTGGGCCCTTGGCGCATCGGTGGCAGCAATGCACACTGCTCCCCCTCCTGTCAATGTTCCCTGCCAGCTAATGGGCCAATTTTTTAGCATTACGGAGATTTGGCCAATTTGGCAGCCCTGACAGAAAGACACCAAGAGTGAACAGTTGCCTGGGGGCGGGGCGGGGTGTGGAAGCGAGGTTGGGAGGAGAGAGCTTGGACAGGGAAGGGGTAGCGGGCAGCCGGTGGGGTGGGGGGCCTCCAAGGGCTGGGCCAGCGGAGTGGAGCCAGTGGGCAGTAATGTCATTAGCCCCGCGATGGCTCTCCTCCCGCCCCTGCACCCCTGCCAAGCCCCCCCCCCCCCGCCCCGCCATGCTAAGCACTTTGCATATATTTTCTTTTAATCCTCCAATAACCCTGTGAGGCCAGTTCTGTGATTCCTTCCACCCTTCCCTGGGTGGAACTCAGGCTCAGAGCTTGCCCAAGGTCACAGAGCCGGGAAGTGATGGAGCTGAATGTGAGCTGAGGCTGAAAGCCAGGCTTTTTAACTATGACTGAGATCAGTTTTTAGCTAAATGCTGAGAATTAGGCCAGGACACCTTTCCACCCCCCACTCCCGCACCCCCAATACACACACACATGCACATGGAGTCTACAAGAGTCTCAGCCTCTCCAGGCTGCTCAAGGTCCCTATGAGACACATGTATCCTATGACCTTCCGCTCCTGGCCAAGGGGGCCTCAGCTCTAAGGCCCCCAGACCCAGCGTCTCTGCAGGGAGAAGCCCTGAGCACCACAGTTGCCAGGCATGGTCAGGGGTCCCAGCCCATAGCTGAGCACCCCGCTCCTGCCCAGGCTGTGGACTCAGGTCCTCATGCCAGCTGGGGTTTCTGGAGCCCCTCCTGGGGTCAGTGCCAGGCTGGCAGCGAGCAGCAGCTGTGCCCTCCATCCACACGCTCTGGGCCCCTTGGGAGCAAGGAGGGAGATCTGCCAGGGAGGATCAGGAGGGGAGGGGAGTGGAGGGCAGGGGAGGGGACTGCCTCTGAGCTGGGGGAGGGGCTGAGGGGCTCTGTGCATTAAGCGATCAGAGAGCACAATATTTCATGGCTGGCAATCGCAGCCAAGACATCAACTACTTGGGGAGAGCAGCCTTAAAAGCCTTTTGATTTTATTTCTTCCACTTCATTTTTTTTTTTCTCTTTCCTTGCTGGTGTCCTTGACGAGGCCTCCCTTCCCCCTCTGCTGCCCCTTCCTCAACCTCCGCAGGAGGCCCGGGAGCCTGAGTAAGGGGCTGAGGCCAGGGGCTAAGGGACTGGGGGGCTGGCAGGGCACGAGTATGTAGGCACGTGTGGTTGCGTGTGTGGGTCCCTGTGTGTACTTAGGTACCACTGTGTGCCTGTCTGGAAACATGCTCCACGGGCATCCTGTGTGTGCCCAGGTAGGCTCTGTGTGCATTCGTGTGTGCATGCCTGTGTGTGTACCCACACGCGTGGACCTCAATGTGCACGCACTCCCCAGAAAGCTCCACCAAGGTAAGATATACGTGGGCAAGGCCAGGGGACAGTGGTAAATTCCGAGGGCCAGGAGGAGAAGGGCTGTGTGAGAGGGGATCACACCCTTAGGAGTCAGCCTAGCTGGACTAAACCACGGACCCAGTGGAGACCTCTGAGGCCCGGGGCGTCCCCAGAGGGGTGGCTCATGGAGATACAGGTGTGCACACCACACGCGCCAGCAAGCACTCACTGCAGAGGCTGGGGAGGGCCGGGTCGCTGCAGGACTCCTGGCTGGGCGCCCATGACGTCAGCTGTCCACCGTGACATCACCGGCCCGCCCCCCCCCGCGGGAGCTCCATCTCTGCCCAATGGCAGGCGGCGGGGAACTGCACATCTGTCTTGTCGGGAATTAGTTAATTGAATCAAGCAGCCCGAGCTGCTGCAGCGACCTCGGCCCCCACCCAGAAGGGGGCTGTGCTGGAGGCTGGGGAGACGGTGGGGAGGAGAAAGAGGGGAGGAGGCTCAGCCTGGAGGGCAGCGTGGGGGAAGGGGCCTACCTAGCCTACGGGCGGGGCGGGCGGGGAGACCGAGCTCCCTCAGGAATATTGGTCAAGGTCCGGCTCAGCCCCTGCCTCAATCTGGTGACGACAGGGATGGAGGGCTTGGCTCCAGCTGGAGCTGGCAGGCTGGGTGGGGCCTGGACCTCTGGGCACAGGGCAGAGGGGTTTCTCCCTCCCCCAGGCCGCCCCTGGCCCAGGGCACTCGGGTAGCAGGCTCACCTTCTCCTCTCACCTGCCTCTCGGGCTTGTCCCTCCCTTCAACCCTCTCCTCAGCCCGCGGGTGCCCATAAATGCAGCTGATTCCCCAGCCCAGCTCCCCGGCCCCTCACCACCACCCCAAGTCCCCAGTCCTCCAGGGAATGCGCATTGTTGAGGGGACAGCTCGGGATGAACTGTCCCCGGACAATCTGTCCGTGCCCTGTCCATCCTGTCCCCTGGCCCCGTGTCCCCTACCTCAGGTGCCCCAGGCCTGTCCCGGGGTCTCCCCCTCTCCCTCTTTGCACACCTTCCTCCTTAGTCACCCCTCCCTCTTGCATTTGTTCCTTCCTGATCCTGGGAGACAGAAAGGAAGAGGTGTCGATAATCTGGCTCTCAGAGTCGGGGCTCCAGCCCCACCCCTGCCCCTCAAGAGCCTAAGGTGAGCACAGAACCGAACCTCTCTGAGCCCCTGGTTCCACAACTGACACCCGCCCAACAGTGCCCCACGGGCCGTCTCTCATGAATTCCACACCTTCACATAACCCTTTGGGTTAAGAGGATTGTCAGCTTTGTCCCTAATGCTTCATCCCCAAGCAGTATCAGCTCCATTTCACAGAAGGGAAAGCAGAGGCTCAGAGAGGTTAAGCGACTTGCCAAAGATCTCATAGCTCTGACATCCCATAGCCAACATGTGAACCTGAGTTCTCCAGCCTCAAATGTCAGCTGCTGCTCTGCCTCCCCCTCTGAGGACCACTCCGTTGCTAGGAGACAGCAAGCCAGTGGTTACTATGGGAACCCGGCTGATGTGGAAAGTGGCAAGAGTTGGTGTCCACGCAGCCGTGGGAAGCTTCCAGGTGGGCTTCACAGCCCCTTCCCTGCCTCTCCCATGAAGGCAGCTCTTGGCTTTCCACTCTGGGGTCTGGGTCCCAGGCAGCAAGGTGCTTGTGACAAGGCCTGAGAGAGGTGTGATGACAATGGGTGACTCTCTCCTCAATGTTGCCACTGCCAACCCAGAGCCCTGGTAGGGGATCGGGTCCCAAAGATGGAGCCGAGGGACAGACAGGCCAGGCCAGGGAGCCTCAAGCTCTTGCTTCCCTCAGAGGCTGGAGTCAGACCTGCTCTGAGGACAGCCTGTCCCTGGGAGACGAGAGAGGTGGAGAGCAGGACCATGGTAGGGAACAGAGCTGTAACCCTGTGCTCTAGACCTAGCCAAACACCTCAGCTTTATCATCTGTCACAGGGGGATGACATTCGTCCCTCTCCCATAGACACTGTGTTGAGAAAATTAACAAAAATATAAGACATCATGACCGACAGACTTCACCGGCTGTGTGGTCTTGGACAAGTCACTTAGCCTCTCTGAATCCCGGTAACAAGGGGATAATAATTGTACCTACCTCACAGGGTTGTTGTAAGGATTACAGGGGTGAATCCAGGCCAAGGGCTTGGAACAGAGCTTTAAGGGTCATTCTCTGGTTGGCTGTTTTATTTTTATGGTAAATAATGCTCACCAGTCCCCAGCTGGGGAGAGGTCACTCTGGACCCAGCTCCTTTTTTTTCTCTTCCTCTCTCTGGAGAAAAGCTCCTACTACCCTTTGTTCCATGCCAGGCACTTTAAGGAGGAGCAGAACCAAGAAACAGTACTCTCTGAGCCCTCAGACCTCCCTTACTCAAAGTTTAGGAACCTGGAGCCTGGGAGGCTGGGAGGCTGGGGTGGGAGGGAGTGAGGAGGTGCCTGGCAGCTAAATTTGTTCATCCTGACTGTCAGTCCCTTAATCTGATCCCCGAGGAGCAGCGCAGAGGCTTCACTCTGGATGACAAATGAGGAGGAGAGAGGCCTGCCCTGCCTGGACTCCGGGTGAGTAATGGCCTTGCATTAAGATATTAGGCCTGGACGAGAAGAAATGTGCTCCTGTTTCCCCTCCACCCCAACACGGTGGGGAAGAGAGCTCAGAGAGAGGAGGGGGCTTCCCGAACGGAGCCCTGGGAATCCTGGGGGCTGCTGGGGGTGGTTCGAAAGAGGACTTGGGAAGTCAGGGGGAGGGGGGCACACAGAGAAAGAACACAGATACAGCAGAGATAGAAGAGGTGGGAAGAGGAGGGGGAGTCAGAGAGACAAGGGTTGGGGTGTGAGAGACTATGAGAGACAGACTCAGACTCACTGAGGGACAGAGAGGGGCAGGGGTGTCTGAGAGAGGGAGAAAAGACACACAAGGACTTGGGGAAGGGGAGCAGAGAGGTGAGATGTCTGACTCCTTCGGGCAAGGGTGCCATATGGCATGAAGTCTTTAATGTCCCCCTACTTGACCCTAAGCCTGGGAAGGCACTGGTGGGGAAAGGAGGGATAGTGGCCCCGTGGCAACTGGCTCAGGCTGAGGGGCAGAGACAGCACCCTTCCCCAGGCAGCCTGCTTCTTGGGGGAGAGGGGAACAGACCCCAGGGTCCCAACTCCAAGCACCAGCACCTCTCGAAGAGCCCCTCCCTCGTCAAACCCCACATTCCCCATTCCCCACAGCACGAGTCCCATGACTCAGGGCTTGAGATTTCGGGGACCCCTGGAGGAGAAGGTGGAGCCAGGTCTAAAGCTCCACGCAGAGCTGAGGGACCGAGAGAGGGCACAGTGGGGCAGAGACAGACCCCAGAGAAACCACGGGCAGCCTGTTCCTCTGTCACCACAGCCAGCCTCATCTGGCACCCCTAGAAGTGTGCTGTATACCGGCCCAGACAGGAGACCTTGCCTGCCTGAATTCAAATCCTGCCTCTACCGTTTCTATTGTGTGACCCCCAGCAGGGTGTGTGACCCAACTGTTGACTCACACAGTCCCTGTCTGTAAAGTGGGAGGATGATGGCCTCCACTGAATGAGGCTTCTGTGAGGGATCCCGGAGTCAGAAGCCAGAGGATGCCTCGAATGGAGGCTGGAGCATGCTCACGGTCCATCCAACTTCACAGATGCCTGTTGTTTCATGTCCTCCGGGCCCCAGCCAGGACTGTGTAAGCAAGACAATACCTAGAGCAAGTCCCTGCATCCCCCTTTAATTCCTCAGAGGGGTCTCCCCAGTGCTCCATCCCCAGACCTGGGGATTCTGACTCACCTTTGTAAGCCACCAACCACTCCGTGCCTCAATTTGTTCATCTGCAAAATGGGTATCCCTCTAAGCTCAGTGGGGCTAGTGCATGGAAGCACTTAATAAAGCCGGCAGGGGCCTGGCTCAGATGGGCCAGCCTTCTGTCTGAGGACACCCTGTGCTGGTGTGCATATGCACGTGAGCATGTATGCGTGCATGCATGAGGCCGGGAGCGGGCACGATCTGGAAGACCAGACACAAGAGGAGATGTTCAGACACAAGGATGAGGGAAGGAGGAGCCACCAACCTCAGGCCTAGGAGATCGTGGGCCATGGATTAGAGGTAGGACAGACCCACTACCCCACCCTCTGCTCCCCCTCCTTAGGACACCACCTTCACCAGCAGCCCTGGCTTCTGGCCCCACTCAGCTTCACTGATGCTACTCTCAGATGCCCCACTTGGTTCACCATTTTGAAATTATTAATAATTGTTGGACAAGGGGACCAGCAAATTCTGCAGCTCCTACACTTTGCTCCCTAGGGATTACACAGGTGGGCAGAGCTGCCCCGGGCGGTGGTTTGAGCAGGGAGGGTGATTCAGGAACCAGAGAAGTGCTGCCTTGGGAAAAAGGGGGGGCAAGGCAGAAAGATCCTGGGAAGGACGGGAAGGGCAGGAAGTTCGCCTCCCTGCGCCCCAGAACGCCAGGCAGAGCAGCTGTGCCCTTCTGATGGGTAGGCCTGAGAGAGGGCAGGGGGTGGGGTGGGGGTGGGGAGGAGGTGTCGCTACCGGGGCGGTGCTTTCGAACCCAGCTCCCACAGCCCATTGGCTGGGGGTCTGGGGACACCGGCAGTCACGGAGATCTTGCTTCGGTTGCCCCAAGATCCCCCTGAAGCCGGGGTTCGAACCCTTTGTCCCAGCTGTGCGACCCCTTGGTTTTACTTAGCCCCCCACGCCTCCCTGGGGTGCCACAACCCGGTCGCGCCTGGCTTCTCTGTCATTCGAGGCCTGCGTCTCTCACGGAGCGCCACCAGGAGGCGCCCCGCACCTGCTCTGCCTTCCTGAGCCCGGGGCGCCCTGCCGGATCCCGTCGGGAGGACGGCTTCCTGCGGGGTTGAGGCGCTGGGGGTGGGGGTGGGGGGCTCCGCCTAAAGCTGGCCGGGCCGCCTCGGAGCCGGCGGGTCCTCGCAAAGCCGCACGCCCTGTCTCTCTCTCCTGTCTCTCTCTCCATCGCAGGGGTGGGGGGCGCGGGTGTCCCGCCAGACACTTCCCGGTGCTGCCCCCGTTCCGTCCTCGGTCCCCTGCCCTGTCACTCCTCCGCTCCGCCACCCCCGCCCCCCGCAGAGTCCGGTGCCTTCCTGCGAGCACCTGGCCGAGAGTCCCGGCCTGTGGGGCCACACGTGCTGAGCCCCAGATCCCCTGAAGCCTGCTTCTATGAACTAACGGGTCCCGAACCTCGTCTGTTCGGAAGAGGCCGGCGTTTGTGCACTTGATCGCAGGCCGCTTGAGGGCGGGCCTGGACTCAGGACAACTAACCAGCTCCCTCCTCCGGCGTCTTGAGATACTGCCAAACCTAACCCCAAACCCAACCTCCCCACAACCCCAACCCCCCCACAATCCCAACCCCTCCACAACCCTGGCCCTCCAGGAAGAGAAAAGTTCCTAAAATATTATTTTAAAAATACATTTTTTGCAGTAGGTAATACATCCATTGGCTTCAAACATCGGAGCAATACAAAGTAGAAAGTCTCCCTGTCACGCTGTCCCCATGCACCTGGTTTCCCCGCGTAACCCCGTGGCTGTCTTTATAATTGTTTGTGTAGTCTTCCGAGGAAAGTAAAAACCTATGTTCTTATTTTTCCTCTTTTCCTATATAGAAGGAAACGTACTGCGCACACTGTGTTCCGTTTTCAATAAATCTATCTTGACATTCTTTCCGTAACAGTAGAGTCCTTGTCCCTTTTTATAGTTGCATAATATTCCACTGTGTGGGGCCCACGTTGTCTTTTTTTGATGAGTACCTGGGCTATTACATTTTTTTTTTTTTAAGATTTATTTATTTATTTGTCAGAGAGCTAGTTAAGGAGCAAGAGCGTTTGTAAATCAGGTAGGGCTTTGCTGACAGTTCCTGCTGCCCTCCCTGGGGCTTGTACCATCCATCCCTCCTCGGGCAGTGACAAGACTGTTTCCCAGCAGCCTCAACGACAGAGTGTAGTGCCAAACTTTTGCATCTGTGCAGCACATTTTCTTGTGTTCAGTGCCCCAGGAAGCCTACCTTGACCTCCAGAGCATAACCCTATTCCCCCTGCAGCACTCAGGCCTTCCCCCCCCCCTTTTTTTTTAAAATTTATTTATTGACACAGAGAGAGAGATCACAAGCAGGCACAGAAGCAGGCAGAGAGAGAGAGGAGGAAGCAGGCTCCCCGCTGAGCAGAGAACCCGATGTGGGGCTTGATCCCAGGACCCCGAGATCATGACCTGAGCCGAAGGCAGAGGCTTTAACCCACTGAGCCACCCAGGCGCCCCAGGCCTTCCCCTTTTACGGCAGCTTGTGCTGCGTTTGAAATAATTTCCCTATTATGTCATTATGATGATGATGAGTTTCAAGCTCCCTGTAGACAGAGACTGTACCCCAGTCCCCAGCACAACGTGGGAGATGCTGCATACCCCTTTTTTGACTGGGAAAGCCCCCTGGGAGCTCCCCACCTCCCGCCGCCTGGGTGGCCCCAGCAGTGTTTCTCAGCCGCTTTTGAGAAAGTCACAGGGACTAGCTCCATTGAGCAGACCAGGAGACCGAGGCCCAGACAGGAAGTGATTTGCTCAAGAACTCCCAGCTGACCGGTAGGGAAGTTCCGTCTCCTTAGCCCTTGTCCCTCCTCTGGAGACCCTCGCCTTGCTTTTTCCCTCCTCTGGTCCGCGGGGGCCCATGGAGGACCCCCAATGGCCAGGAGCAGTCAGACTGAGGTCAGGGTAGCTCCGAGCTCGGGGTCGGCCCCTCCCCACACCACCTGCAATGTCGGAGAGCCATGCTGGGGCATGGTCCAAGCCCTTGGGTCCTCGTCCTCCTGTAGCCTCAGGCCCCCTGTATGGGGGCAATGCCATGTCTGCAGTGACCCCCCGTGTCTGCAGCCACCAGAGCCCCAGCCCTGAGGCCCCACGGCAGCGCTGGCTTTGTGCCCGACTGCCACTCTGTTCCCCAGCGGCTCTTTGCGGTGGCTGCCTGCCTCCCTGCCTCCCATTAATCATGTACACAGGATTTATTTTCTCCAGCAATTTATTTCAGCAAATGCAATCTGGGTGTGCCCGCAGGTGGGCAGGACGCTCTGCTGCCCCCTGAGTCCCACTGGAATCAGAGAGCCCTGGCTTTATAGTCAGGCTGGCAGGCACAAGTCACCAACACCCCCGTGTCAGACCACAGGCCAGGCTGAGGGATCCCAAAGACCAGCCCCCCCCCCCACCAACCCTGCATCACCATGACCTTGGGGTCCTGAGCCACTTGGAAGATTCAGCTTGCTCCACTTTCTTTACCGTGCCTTTGCTGCCCCTACGAAGGCCAGCTGACTAAGGGGGGACAAGAGATCAGCCCCCAACACCCTCCCCTGAAACAAGCATTCAGAGTCCTTTTCTGAGAACCCAAGCAGTAGCTCTTTTCAGGATCCTGCTCTGGGGAAGGGAGGGGTCCCTCCCTCCTGAGCCCTTTCCTCCCTGACACTGCTGAGCAACTGGCCCCAATTCCTATGACAGTCACGGAGGGAAACCACCAGCTGACACCATGCCTGCCACCCCTGTCGCCACACCCATGACATGTGTCCTCCTTCCTGGGGTTCCCTCTCACTCTTGGCCTCTTTCTGTTGGTTGCCAGCAGGAGGCTGAGTCACCCCGAGGCTGGTCATGACTTCCGATGGTGAGTTAGTGCCCCTCCTGGTCTGTCCACTTAGAAGCAGAAAGGAAAGGGCTGTGGGCAGCAGAGGTGGTGGCCGTCCACCTGGCCCTGGCCTTCACCAAGCCCTTTGCAGTCCCCATGTCTGCCGCTCACCCCTGTGGTGTCCTTGTCCTCGGGAGCCCCTGGGCACCTGCTTCCTCCCTTTGGTATCCCTTTGATATCCCAGCCCGATGCCTGGCCCACCCCACCCCACCCCACCCGGCCTGGCTGCCTCTAATGCCTGCTGTCGCAAAGCCATTACCCTGCAAATGGGCCGCGCTTTAGTGTGTGTGTGTGTGTGTGTGTGTGTGTGTGTACGTGTGCGCATGGAAGATGGGGCGGCTGCAGCAGGCAAAGCGCCCTGTTTATGCCTTACCTCCATAGTAATTGCTTCAGGAGATTTACCGGCTCCTCCCCCCACCTGCCCCCTCCCCCACCCCACCCCCAGCTTCTGGTCCCTGGCTGGCAGCCTCTGCTGGACCCTGGGTGATGGGGCCTGGGGCTCCATGCAGGGGGGCCAAGGTGGGAAGGAAGAGAGGGACATGCCCCGCTAGAGTGTACTTAGGCCTTACGGAGGGCCCCTGGTGTATGCGCCCTCCCTTTCTACCCCACTCGAAAAGGAGAGAGTGGCTGAGGCCCCCCTGCCAGGACTTCCAGACCCTCAGGGGCCCTGGGAATGCAAGATGGATGCTGGAAGGCCTTCGGTGGCAGGCATCCGTGGCCTTCACTTCTCTCCCCCCTCGCTCTAGGTCCTCCTGGGCCCTGGTCTCTGCCTGTTGCTTTGTCAGCCATTCGCAGACCTCCCTCATCTCCCCCCCACCCCCACCTCCCACCCTGCACAATTCCCCAGCCCCAGGTGCATCCCAGCTGCTTCTGCCCCTCCCCGGCACAGCACAGCACAGCCAGGTGTCCCGTAGTGGGTAGGGGGAGGCAAACCTTCCACCCTTTCAAGAGGAGCCTTCCACCTTTGTGTTGAACCCTGGGCAAACCCCAGCAGGCCAGCATATTCAGGAGGCACCTGTGGACTGAGGAGGCAAGGCTGGGCTGCGGTCAAGGGTGTGGACCTCCACAGCCCGCAGGACTGTTTTCCATCTCTGCTCCATGAGTTTCTAGTGATGGGGTCTTGGGCATGCCATTCAGCTTCTCTGAGTCTCAGCGGCCTTCCCTGTAAAATGGGTGTGATAACACTTGCCTCAAGCATGGTAAAAGTCATTGTGATACCTTGAATCATATGAAATTGCCTATGGACAACCAACTTTTGACTTTACTATTTATTGGGTGAGCCTGAGTGATTCAGTCGGTTAAGCCTCTGCCCTTGGCCTCAAGTCATGATCCCAGGACCCTGGGATGGAGCCCCACATTGGGCTCCCTGCTCAGAGTGAAACCTGCTTCTCCCTCTCCCATTCCCCCTGCTTGTGTTCCTCCTTTTGCTGTCTCTATCTCTCTCTGTCAAATTAATAAAATTTTTTTAAAAATACTTATTGGGTGAAGTACTGCAGCCACAAACTTTGTATCATTGATAAGTTTCCTCCTGGTGTCCCTACTTTTCTTTTATACCCTTCATGTTTTGCATTTGTATAAAGGCTACCTGCTGGTTTTAAAGAATTCAGGCGAGGCAGGGAAGCACAAAGAAAAAAGTAAAAAGCACCACAAAATAAGAATAAATCTCCCTATCAGAAATAGCTGTAATTAATGAATAACCACCATTTCCAGAAATCTCTTTTTGTGTTGATGAGGATAAGATGTTTAAAGAGATAAATTGATAGAAGGATTGCTATACAGGGATCTGATTGAATATTTTAAATACAATTTATTAAATCTAATTTTGGTTTATCTAAACAAAAGATAATAAACAGAAGGAACACTGAAGGGAATGACATGACTCCAGTAAATGTCTCTTCGTCAGAGAGACAGTGTTTTCTAAAATGATCATCTCATGGTAACAAAAAGATTTGGAAGCAATAAGAATAAAAATTATTGATCAGGGAGGATCTATCATGTAAGAGGAGGAGAAAGGTGAATATTACAGTTGAAACCGAGGGCATTAAATCAGTGAGTTTCAAACACACACAAATGACAGCAGGACTGAGAAAAGGGCAGGGAAGCCTAGGAGAGGGAAGCCTAGGAGAGAGACGCCTGGGAAAGGCAATAGACCCAGAAAGGGAGGAAGGGAACAGGCAGAACTGCGAGAAAGGGTCTGCATTCTTTCCTCAAGAGGTTGAGCAGTGGTATGCAAAATTTTGCATCTTTTCAACTTAAAAGAATTTTGCCATGACACCCTCCTTCCCTAGGGTTTCCCATCATGTTTAAATGGTTAAAAAAAAAAAAAAGACATAATTTCTGGTACATTGTAAATATCGGTATTTTTATTATTTCTTTAAAGATTTTATTTATTTATTTGAGACAGAGGGAACAGAAGCAGGGGGATGGAGAGGTAGAAAGAGAAGCAGACTCTCCGTTGAGCGGGGAACATGATCCCAGGACCCTGAAATCATGACCTGAGCCAAAGGCCGAGGCTTAACCAGCTGAGCCACCCGGGTGCCCTAATACTGCCATTTTTAAATAAAGCCGTTACAGGTCTTTTCTGAATGTACCTAGCCCTTCCAATGGGGAGAAGGCAAGTTCATCCTGGGGAGCGAGCCATCCAGCCCCTAGCCGCCCACAGTGGCGCCCCCCTGTCCCCCCCCACCAGTGTAACGGAACAAACCTGCCCCCTCCATGAACTCAGATATGCTTTTGTATTTTGTTTGTTTCTGTTTTCCTGGAGATTTTGGCAAAATTCCTTTGACCTTTCCAACTTTTCTCACTAAATGAAAAGAAGTTGGGGGGTCACTGATTAAAACAGAAAAGCAGAGCCCTCCCCCCCAAGAAAGGATCCCAGCAGCCAAGGTAGGGGGGTAGCCCCAATGGAGAAAGGTAGGACTGGCCTGGGGGAAGGGAGGGTGGTGGGGAGGACCCCCTTCCCCTCCCAAGCACTTCAGAAGAAGCAAGTGTAATGGGAAGGGATGGAGCCTGGGAACACTGTGGGATGTGTGCAAGAGGCTGTGCTCTAGGGCACTTGCATGGCTCAGTCCGTTAAGCATCTGTCTTTGGCTCCAGTCATGATCCCAGGGATCGAGTCCCACATCGGGTTCCCTGCTCCGCGGGGGAGCCTGCTTCTCCCTCTGCCTCTCTTTCTTTCTCTGTCTCTCATGAATAAACTAAAAAAAAAAAAATCTTAAGAGGCTATGTTCTGAAAGTTGGGGGGTGGGGGGGCTGGATGTCCCCATGCTCTATGGCTCCTGCCCAGAATACTGGGTGAAAAGTGAGCCAGGACGTCAGGGGTCTCGCCAACCTCCTAGAGCCCTACATGCAGGTTCCAGAACTCCCGCCATCCTCAGAGAACCATTCAAGCCTGCAAGGAGCAGGAGAAGCCCCTGGCCTCAGCAGTCTCCAGCCCAGACAGCACCCCGTCTATCCCTCTTAAAGTCAAGATCAGCCCAGAGGGAGAGGAAGGTCACAGCAGCCAGCAAAGCTGACAAGCTGAAGGAGCCAGCCATCCAAGAGGAAGGAGCCCCCTCCCTACTCAGACACCCTCTGAGTGTCAGGCCACACACAGCTTGGAGAGCACCCCCCCACCCCACTGCTGCCCTGGATCCCATTCTCTCTTGTTCTCTGGGCTCCCGCATCTCCCTTGCTGCCCCCGGGATCAGGCCCTCGCGGCCGCCACCGTATCCATGAAGAAATCACATCTTATCCCTTCCTGCACGGTCGCCCGGTCACCGAGAGCAAGCTGATGGAGACCAATGGTGACAACCCCAGCCAGGCCTGACGGGTGTTCTTTAATTCTCCTTGCCAGGTGGCTGTTGCTATCCCATTTCACAGACTGGGAGCCTGAGGTTGAGAGACAACAAAATGTATTTGTTTCCTGAGGCTGCCGTCACAGATGACCACAGACAGGTTCAAAACAACAGAAATGTGTTCTCTCACAGTTCTGGAAGCTAGATGTCCAAAATCAAGGTATTGACAGGGTCACGCTCTCTCCAAGTCTGTGGGAGAATTGTTCTATGGCTTTCCCTTACTTCTGGTATTGCCAGCAGTCCCTAGCTCAAAGCTGTGTGATCCCAGTCTGTGCTCCCAGTGTCGTACCGCGCTGTCCCTGGGTGTCTCTTCTCTCCTGGGGGGTATGATGGACTCCCGTGTGACCTCACCTTGAGTTACAAATGCAACAACTCTTTTTCCGATTAAGATCCCATTCTGAGGTAGTGGGAATTAGGACATCAATATCTACTGGGGGGACACAATTCAACCCACAACATGAAGTGACTCACCCCAGGTCATCAGACAGGCAATCAGAACCCCAGGTCTGAGCTCTGAATCATAGCCTCAATGGCCTCTCATCCCAAGAAGACCCACACTGCGGCCTCCCCTCACTCCTCAGTGCCTGGGAATCTGGCTTGTGGCCATTTTTGTCCCTTACAGGCCTCTTCTGGTCCCCGGAGCTGGCATAGCTGTGGGTCCCACTAGCCTGTCCAAAGACACTGTCCCCAAAGGTGGCCTGCCCAGCTGTTGGCTGAGTTTCCTTCCCATTGCCCTTCTGCCCACTCCCCTGTCAGGGCTCAGGAGGTCAGTGTGATCTGGGATGGATGGAGAGATGAGCACTTCATGGCAAGAGGATCCGGAAGGAGGAGGAGGTGGAAGGTCCTCCCCCAGAGGACAAGGGTACAGACCTAGGGCAGCAAATGCCCAGGGCTCTCCTTCCCATTTCCAGGGGCCCAGGATCCACTCCCCAACTCCTCTCCCCCGCCCCATCGTCCTCCTCAGAACACAGAAGGCGGCTCTGTGCCAGGGGGGAGGCTGCAGGGCTGACATGAACCTGTTGGAGTTTTCCAGAGATATCAACAAAAAAATCCCCGGGGCGCCTGGGTGGCTCAGTGGGTTAAGCCGCTGCCTTTGGCTCAGGTCATGATCTCAGGGTCCTGGGATCGAGCCCCGCATCGGGCTCTCTGCTCAGCAGGGAGCCTGCTTCCCCTCCTCTCTCTGCCTGCCTCTCTGCCTGCTTGTGATCTCTTCTCTGTCAAATAAATAAATAAAATCTTTAAAAAAAAAAAAAAAAGCCCCAGGTTCTTTCCTGTCCCTCTTCTTAAAGTGGGAGGCTGGGGCTGGGGCTTTGCCGGCACCTGCAGGAGGGGTCCAGATGAGGCAGCTGTGAGCATGGGGGGCAGGGCAGAGGAACCAGGGGCTGCGGAAACCACTAACTGCCCCCGGATATAGTCATCCTGCCCTTGCCACCCCCAAAAACAGGACAGCAAGGAGGAAAGGACACGGGAAGAGCAGGAGAGAGAAGACCCTGGCTCTGCTGGGTGCCAGGATCACCAACCCTGAGAAGTGCTGGTACCAGCTCTGAAATCAGAAGAGGGGCCGGTACTGACCATTCATTTCTTCAGTTGCTGAGCAAATATGGTGTGTCAGGCTCTGTTCTAGGTGCTGGGGACACCACGGGGATGAGACACAAAGCCCTGCTCCCGGGCAGCAGCCAGACGACAAGTAACCAAGCTCACAACGGCCACTGGCTCTAACCAGATTATTGGGGAATCCTGATTCATCAGGAAATAGATTTGAAATTATTTCATTTCTCCAGGCGCTGCCTGGGCTGTGCTGGGCGGAGGCTGCTTTCCCGCGGCAAGGGGCAGCTTCCTGCCCCAAAATCTGGCCAGATTCAGAGCCTTCTCCACCTGCCAGGTTGGCATCTTCTCTTCCTGGGCGGTATCCAGTGAAACTCCCGCTTCCCAGTTTCTCCCCTGATGCAAAACTCTCCTCACCTCCCTGTGGCTCACTTGCTCACCCACCTGGAGCTTCAGAAGCTCTGCGGGGGTGGAGGGGAGACAGAGGGCTCCCCTCAGCCTCAGTTCTCCACTGTTGGGTAGGGAGTGAGAAAGGGGAGCCTGCTCCCCATGCGCCTGGGCCAGGGAGCCCCAAAACAACAACGTCTTTTCGATGAACAGTACCATGGGTCTGATTTTGCCCCATTGGATCCATAACTTGGGGAACCCCTCTGGGCACCAGGGCCCGTACTCAGCAAGGCCCCATACCTGGCTGCTGCCAGGGTCTTGAAACTCTTAATAATTGTTGAACATAGTGCCCGCGTTTTCCTTTGGCTCTGGGACCCCTGCAAATTCTGTAGGCAGTCCCGCCCGCCTGGCATGCGTGTTAGAGCTGTGTGACAGCATCCTGCTGCACCCCCACTTGGCCCTGAATGCTGCAAAAGCCCCCCAAATCCTGAAGCCCCAGACTCATCCACACTCGGGGCCCACTCTCCGGCCTGCGGGCACACGTGACATTGCCCTCAGCAAATCCTGAGGGGCCAGGAGCCTCAGAGTGGGGGTCCCAGCCTCTCCTCGTTCAGCAGCCCCCACCCTGGCATCCCTTTGGGTGTCCCCAGCGGGTCAGCAAGACCTCTGGCTAAGCCAAGCCCCAATGGGACACAGAAATGACAGCCTCTTCCCCCTGCAGGGTCCCTCCCTCCCTCCGGGAACCCTGCCTCTCCTTCCAGCTCTGCCACAGAAGTGAGGCAAGATGCTTTCCCCAGTAACTCTGTGCTGCCCCCAAGCTGCCCACCCCCCTCCCCAGTCCGGCATTTTCTCTTCTCCACGGGAGGGAGGGCCTGTGGGGAGGACGTGGGTCCAGCAGTGAGCCCCGCGGGGGGAAGAAGTTTCGTGGGGACTGTCCCTCAACCAGCCTGTGGTGGCCTGAGTCCCTTGGAACCCGCAAGACCCCACCAGACAGCCCGCACAGAGAAGCGACTGGTCTGAAGAAGACGCTAGAGGGGATGTGGCGGAGAGCAGCAGCAGCTGGGAGGGCGGCTGTCCCGGTGAAAGAGGCCACCGTGGAGCACGGAGCACGAGCAGCGATCACCAGCAGTATACAAAAGGGTTGCACGAAACGTGGATTTACACCCGGTTCTCAAGGGGTGACCTGAGGGAGTAGATGAAGCTGACCGGACTTGGTGTGGGGACCCCGGCTGGCCCTGGGCAGGGGAGGTGGCAGGGGGCGGGGTGGGCTGGAGTGGCTCGCCATCCGCTATAAGGCCCCTGATTTTCCTTGGCAGGGGTGGGGTTCTCACCCTGAGGTGAGCTGGGGCAGTAGACAGACCAGCAGCTCTGGGTCTTTTTCCTCCTCCCACTGCACGCCCTGGAGGGACCCGTGCAGGCAGAAGGCAGAGGGAAGGCAGCTCAGAGGCTCTGGCCTGGTCTGCCTGGCTCTGGCAGGATCCAAGCAGCCAAGGGACGGAGGTGTCCAGGGTCGGTGAGGGGGAGAGGGCCACAGGGGGCCTCCATCTTGAGGGGCTCCCTCCAGCCCTTAATCCCTTTGGCATAGATGCCAGCTCCAAGGACAGTCAGCAGCGTTGGCCTGGAATGCTTTCCACCCACCTTCTCCGCTTTCTGGGTCCCCTACCTTGCTGGCTCTTTCTTGGAACCACAAATAATTTCCTTGGGACACTTTCTCAAACTCCTGTTTATGCTTCAAGTACAGGCCATGGGGCGTGAACACCCTCTCTGCCAAGAAGCTATACCCTATCTAGATATATATCCTATCTAGAGGGATAGATGTTCTGACGAATACAAGTAATTCCTGGCTTCACAACAGTCACAAGAACCCATACTCAGACACTATTCCATGGCATTCCATGGTATTCTGGAACCAGAGGTGTTATCTTCATGAGGGGTGGTGGTAACCAGGGAAGGGAAAGGGAAAGGTGTGCTGGGGGATGTTGGGTCTCGGGGGGCGGAAGGCAGGGGGGCTCCGATTTAGAGCACGTGTTGATTTCCAGGACATAAATATTCCCATTGTGGCTGCTGTCAAACCACTAATGGGATGTCACCCAGGGCAGACTTGGGAAGAGATGCCAATCTTCAGCTCTCAGGAGCCAGGATGATCTGACACCAGCACACAACTGGGTGGGGGGCGACCTCCAGTGGAATTCCAGGAGTTCCAGAAATCTCTCGGTGGCCAGTGGCCAGAGAACCAGAATGATGAAGAGAGGATGAAGAGGGGGGAAGAGCATTTCAGGGAGGCATAAGAGGTCGGGCACACTCTCTGTTGCTCAGTGGCACAGAAGGAAGAGACTGGAGATGCTGCTGGATTTGGCTGCCCCCTACCTCCTGCTCCCCACCACTTACCCATCACCCCTCAGGCCCCTGGCTCAAGGCTCTCTCTGCAGGCCTGGGGCTCTGTCTTACGAAGGGGGACAGGGTCCCCTCCTCAGAGGCTCGTCCACCTGCGCAGAAGGAAAAAGGACTGCAGAAGAAAGGACAATATGTTATGGGGCTGATGTCAAGACAGAATGTGCTCTGGGAAGGCACCAGGCCTGCCAGAGCCACCCTGGGTCACAAGGATGAATTGGGGTGCCAAGATTCTCTTTTTTTTTTTTTGCCCCCAGGACATTCTGTGGGGCAGAAGAGCACCTCCTCTCTGCCCCAGGTGGGAGCTTGGTCCCAGGAGAGCAGCTCATTTGTGGCCCTTCCCGTGAGACTCCAGAAGATTCCCTCCTGCCAGATCAGGGTCATAGCAACTGAGAACAATGCTGGACAGGCCGAGCGAGTACTGCGTAGGGGCAGGGGGTCTGGGAGAGCGTCAGAAGCTGCTGGGGCCTGGCCGACCCAAACTGGGCCACTCGTGGGGCCTTTCATGTCCGCCTTCCTCTCGGGGCCTGCCTTTGCCTCTTCCTACCCCACTACCCCCAGTGCAGCAATTAGGGCGCTAATTAGGGCTCTTTGATCATCTTTAGAAATGGCTACATGGGGGAGAGATGCTGCCAAGCAATTAGGGGCAGAGGGGCTGGGAGCTCGGGCACCTCTTCAGGGGGTGGGGCTGCCGAGGACCCTTGGACACCCCCTGCCCTCCTCCCTCCAGGAGGGTATGTCCCCAGCATGGCCATAAACTCCTCAGGGAGTAGAGGCAGATGGGAACCCACCCCCATCCGAGCCCTGGAGACGGAGCCGGCCCCTATCCACCGGCCCCCCTCTGGCTGGCCCCCAGCCCAACCGTCAGCTCTTCTGGCCTGTCCAGCTCTCTTTGATGGAGCCGCAGGAACAAGGGCTCCTTTGACAGAAGGGGGGCCTCAGAGCCGGGACCATGAAACTTCAAAGGTGAGGGTCGAGCCCACTACCCCGATCCCTCCCCCGACCCTGGCCTCCCTCCCGAGTACCACCCCAGTCTGTCCTCTATATAGCCCCCCAAGCCCCAGTCCCCTGTGGGCTCCCGGGATTTAAGGGCCAGGTAAGGGGCCGCCGGAGGGAAGTGGGTGATTTTGATGTCTAAGGACAGTCAGGTGACTTGGGGGACAAGAATCCAACACCCAGGGGCCGAAAGGCAGTGGGAGGCAGACAAGGAAGTATAAACACCTGGAGGGCGGACCCCGAGAGGGAAAGAGGGCAGGGTCACTTGGCCCAGCTCCCGGTCACCATGCTGCTGCTCGTGCTGCTGCTGCTGCTGCCCCTCCCAGACCCATGGGCTGTCCGTGGGCACCCACTCTACATGCGCCTGCCCCCCAGCATCCTGCAAGGTGAGCCCGGGTTAGACTGAGGGGGCGGCCTGGGTGGGAGGAACACAGAGGAAGTGGGTCCGGGCCAGGGGAGCGTGACCTTGCCACCCCCCACTCATCTGAACCTTTGGCCCCTTCCGCCCACCCCTCGGGGAGAAGGGACCAGGAACTGAGGCACAGGTGGGCGAGGAAGGGGGAAAATAAGGGTGCAGAGGGAAGGGGACCTGGCAGCAACCACCAGAGGGGGGAGCTTCAGGGAAGGTTCTGGGTTTAGCAGGAGGAAGGGTCCTGGGTGGCATCTCGTTGGCTCTCTGGGCCCACAGGTGGGCTGCTTGACCCCGATACTTTGTCAAGAAGCCCGGATTTTATGATGTCTCTACCTCTGGAGTGCTGTTTTTCCTTCAAGGTTTTTAAGGAAAGTCCCTTTTCAAAGATTCCAGCCCAGCTCAGTTGAATCACAGAGAACACTTGGGTTGAGAATCTGGGGCCATCTGCTCTGAGCTCTGGGCCCTGGGGCCCTGGGACTCTCTCTCCTCCCCGTTCTGCTGCAGTGCTTCCGGAGCCCCACCCGCTGTCCCCGTCTCCCCAGGCAGTCTCAGGGCTGGAGCCTGAGGTTCTTCCCCAGCCCCAGGTGAATTGTGCCCCATGTCCCAGCAGCTCTGTCAGCCCACGGCACGAGAGCACTGCAGGCCGCCCAGAGGAGCGCCCAGTGGACAGTTAATCGAGTGGCGATGGAGATTCGACACAGACTGCATGAGTGCGGTGGCTGTGCCAACCATACTATCCCGTGCCCAGGTGAGCTTGCCCTGACTACCCTGGGCCCGACCTCCTGTCTATCCCATCCCTTTCCTTCACACTTGACTCCCTCTTGGAGACAGAGACTAGGTGGGGCTGCCACCGAGACAATGCTGATGAAGGTCTCGCCAAGTGGAAAGGGCACACCAGGCCTGGGACATAGTCCATGCAAAGGCAGGAGGACAGGAAGAGTTTGGGCTCATTGGGTGGACAGTGAGAAGTTCATGGTGAAATAGACCCTGACTGCTGGGGGGTGGACTAACAGAGGAGAGCAGTAGGGCAGAGAGAGGGCCCAGGCTCGGCCTGGGGTGCAGGAGGGGTGGGATCCTAGCCATGAGGCTCAGAGGTCTGTGTCTCAGCAGGCGCTGGGCGTCCCAGGCCTCCGGCCCCCCTCCTCCAGGATCCAGCTGAGCCAGGTAAGGCTGAAAGGGCTCCAGGGGGCAGGGCCAAGGGCGGGGTGAACCTTGGAAGGGCCTCGAGGGTGAGGGGGCCAGGACTTGTCCCCTGTGATGCCCATGCCACCTTCCTAGGGCCTTGTGGAGAGAGGCGCCCAAGCGCTGTCAACGTGACCCGGGCCCACGGCCGCATTGTTGGGGGCAGCGCTGCTCCGCCCGGAGCCTGGCCCTGGCTGGTGAGGCTGCAGCTTGGAGGGCAGCCTCTGTGTGGCGGCGTCCTGGTGGCGGCGTCCTGGGTGCTCACTGCGGCGCACTGCTTTGCGGGGTACGTTGGACCCCAGGCCCTTGACTAGCCCACAACCCCAGTGCATGGTGTGTGTGACTCTTTCGGGGTCGTCTGGCGGGCGAAACACGCGAGGGCCGGTCTCTGTTGCCCCCTGGCGGCGGTCACCGCCTTGCCCTGCTCCCAGCCTCAAGGTGCCCTCGCCGCCCAGCCTGGGCGCAGATTATCTGGGAACGCCCGGCTAGGCTAGGCTCCTGGACCTACTGAGGGGCCCCGCCTCTCCCCCGCCCACCTTCCCTGTCCAGCGAGAAGGAGCGGAGACAGAGAGAGCCCGGCGTTCGGGCCTGCTGAGTGGTGCCCGGGGGCGGACCGCAGGGTCTCAGGGGACGCGCCGCTTGTCCCGCAGTGCCCAGAACGAGCTTCTGTGGACAGTGACGCTAGCCGAGGGGCCCCAGGGGGAGCAAGCAGAGGAGGTGCCGGTGAACCGCATCTTGCCTCATCCCAAGGTGAGAGGACAGACCCCAGGCTCTCAAAGTGGGGAACAGCACCCTCACCCCACGCTTCATCACTATTGCGTGGCCACTCCCTCTGCAGTTTGACCCTCGGACCTTCCACAACGACCTGGCCCTGGTGCATCTGTGGACGCCAGTGAGCCTGGCCGGGGCGTGGCGCCCTGTGTGCCTGCCCCAGGGGCCGCGGGAACCCCCAGCTGGCACCGCTTGCGCCATCGCGGGCTGGGGGGCCCTCTTCGAAGGTATGGGGCTGCTTCCAGAGTGAGTGTGAAGAATGGGGGGTTAGGGTGATGGAGTTGGGGAAGGCCGGGTGTAGGGAATCTGACCTCCCCCCATCACCTTTGCAAAATGCTGTCTGATCTTGCAAAGGGGGAGGAATCAAGGAGGGTAGTGGGAGGAGGGACCTGCTAGCAAGACCCCTGCCCTCCAGGCCTGAGCTCCCTCCACCGATTCCCTGTAGATGGGCCTGAGGCGGAGGCGGTGAGAGAGGCAAGAGTGCCCCTGCTCAGCACTGACACCTGCAAAAGGGCCCTGGGGCCCGAGCTGCACCCCAGCAGCATGCTATGTGCTGGCTACCTGGCCGGGGGCGTGGACTCCTGCCAGGTAGGAACCCTGATTGATGTTAGGGTGCTGAGCAGGCTGCTCCCCAGGGACAGGACAGCTTCTTTCCTTCTGCAGTCGGCTGTCATTCAACTTGTCTGAGCTTTCATGTCCCCACCACTAAAAGGGGGTACAAGGGTAGAACCCCCAGGAGAACTCAGAGCTGCCCCACCCTGCCAAGTGTCAGGCTGACATAGGAGAGGGGCAGGTCGATGTAGTACTCTCTCTTTTGGCTTGGGTCCCGAAGGGTGACTCTGGAGGCCCCCTGACCTGTTCTGAGCCTGGGCCCCGCCCCAGGGAGGTCCTGTATGGAGTCACCTCCTGGGGGGATGGATGCGGAGAGCCTGGGAAGCCTGGGGTCTACACCCGTGTGGCCGTGTTCAAAGACTGGCTCCAGGAGCAGATGAGTGGTGAGTGCCCCGTTCCTATTCACCTCTCCCCGAAGTGCCCTGCTCACAGCCCTTGGGACAAGCCCCTCTACATCCCACCGGCCCCCAGCCCCTTACTGCGTGGGGCAAGCCTGTCCTCTCTTCGGGGAAGAGCTGCAAGGGCTAAGATCCAAAGCCGGGGCTGAATTGGCCGCGGCTGCCCCCCACCCCCCGCAGCAACCCCCTCCAGCCGGGAGCCCAGTTGCAGGGAGCTGCTGGCCTGGGAGCCGCCGGGGCAGCCGCGGGCAGACGCCGCCCCGCCCTGTGCCTTCTACGCCCGCCTGTGCCCCGGGCCCGCGGCCGCCTGCGCGCGTCTGGCGCACCAGCAGTGCCTGCAGCGCCGAAGGCGATGCGGTCAGTCCAGTTCCCAGGGCTGGGCCGGGGATCAGGGGGCCTGGCCCAGGTCTGAACGCCTCTCGGACCCTTGTCCCGCCCGCAGAGCTGCGCTCGCTGGCGCACACCCTGCTGGACCTGCTGCGGGGCGCTCAGGAACTACTTGGCCCGAGCCCAGGGATGCGGCGCCTGGCCCCCACCCTGGCTCGCCCCGCTCTGTCGCTCCGGGAGCCTCCCAGACACCCCGCCCGCGAGCAGCGGCTGCACCCAGGTACCCCGCGCCTTCACATTCCAGCCCCAGCACCTCCCGCCACCAACTGGCGGAGGAGGCGACCCCCTAACGCTACGTCTCCCCAGGATCGCAGGCTGCTGGCGCTCGGTTCCCGAAGCGGAGGTCAGAGCCGCGCGTGGAAGCGAACGGTAATGACGCCCCCTGCGGGCCTTTGCCGGGAGAGTCGCAGGCCAAGGGCTGGCGAGGGGATTCGTGGGACAACTGGCAGACTGGCTCTCCCCACCTGAGCCCCTCGCCCTCCCCCTGCAGTAGGGAGGATGACTCTTTGGGGGTTCAGTTCAACAGAGGCCATCTGCTTTTTTTTTTTTTTATCACTTAACCTCTCTGATCCTCAGTTTTCCATCTGTAGCATGAGGAGAAATCTGTCCCCTGGGAGGCGGTCCACTGAGGTCCTTGTGGGAATCCCACCTCCGGGCTCCTTGCGGGTGCGTTTTCTGCTGTTCCCAGGACCACTCCCCTTCCTGCAGGTTGCCCTGGGCTGGAGAGTCTGCAACAGAAGTTGACCACTCTTCAAGGCACCCATGCCTGGATCCTGCAGGTCCCAGCAGAGCACTTGGCCATGGACTTCCACGAAGTAGGTCGTCAGTCTTCCCACATTCACTCAAAGTGGCCTCAGAAGGCTGACCTAGGTCAGCCCTGATGAGTAGGGGGACAGAAGGGGCACCCTCCACATCAGGAGGGAGGACCTGCTCCCCAGCAACTTAGGGTGGAGGTCCGGGGGAGGGTGTCTTTGGAGAAGGGGGCAGGGAGGGCATCTGCGTGTAAGCTGGGGTGCTGGGTGGATGTGAAGGTGTGGGGGGGAGGTGTGAGTAGAAGGGCACGTGGGGGTGCCCAAGTGAGCAGGAAGTGTGCAGGATTGGGAGGGTATGGGGGGGAGTGGATCTGGGTGAGAGTTTCTGGGGGCCAGGAGGAGGCAGACCAAGAGCTGGGTTTTGGGACCCTGAGCTCCCTCCTCCTTCTTCAGGTCCTGGCCGATCTGGGCTCCAAGACACTGACCGGCCTCTTCCGAGCCTGGGTGCGGGCAGGCTTGGGGGGCCAACACGTGGTCTTTGGGGGCCTGGTAGGTCTGGAGCCGGCCACGATGGCTCGCAGCCTCCCCCGCTTGCTGGTGCAGGCCCTGCAGGCCTTCCGTTTGGCTGCCCTGGCCGAGGCAGAGGGACCCCGGATGGGTGCAAGGCAGAGCCACGGGCTGGGAAGGAAGGGGCATCCCCCACTCAGGCCTCAGATTTCCCCAGCCAGGGGGCCATGAACCATGTCTGGGTCCCCAACCCCTGGTCAAGACCTACCCCCCAAGGGGCTCCTGTGATAACAATATGTCCCAGCCACAGTTGATTGGGTGTGGGGGGCGGGGGGCCTGGGTCCATGTGTCTTCCCAGATGTGTCATCCGAAAATCCCGGCTGCTTTAATAAATGTTATTTATGATCTACAGCGATAACTCTGGAGTTTTCTTGGGATGAGAACTGGGTGGGTGAACATTAGGGCCAAATAGGGCCCAGCTTCCAGTAGCAGTTGGTAGAGGTCACAAAGACACAGGAGAGAGGCTGCTAAGTCCCCATTTCTGCATACATGTCTGCTCCTTGAGAAATGGCAACAGCTGACCTGTCACCACTCCCCTCCCCGTGGATGGCCAGCGCTGCCCCCAGTGTCCAGGGCCTCTACCCAGCCCCCACCCCTACTGCTAGTTGTGGGGAGTTCCAGCCTCCTGTCCTTGGGCTCCTGCCTGGCGGCCAGTCCCCATCCCCACCCCACCCCCTCAGCACCTGCCTTGGGTTTTATACCCGGAGCCATGCCCAGACGTGTCAGATTGCATTTCCGGGCTGCCACTTCCCTTTGCACACGACCTCCCCTCCCCGCACCTGTCCCCTCTCCTACCCACCCACATTCCCTAGCCCTGTAGACTGAAGGGGCAGCCACAAGACCCAGTCAGAGGGACAGGATGGAGGGACCCGGGTTGACACTGGGGCTGCTGGCTATACTAGTTGTTTGTGGTAAGAGCAGACATCACCCCGCCCTGAAGGGCCCTCAGGACTCACATCAGGGCCCCTAGTGCATGGTCCCCTCCTACCCTACCTACCTGGTGCTCCCTCCCTTAGCATGGGGCCCAACCTCCCACCCCCACTGCTATTTCTCCCTGGAGGGGCAGGAGTGGTGGGACCCCCCTGCTGAGCCCAGCCCCATGGCCCAGCAGGATTTCAGGGCAGCTCCCTTCCTGTCCACCCCTGCCCTGTACCCCACCCGTCCCCAGGTAGCTGGGGCCTGAACGAGGAGGAGCGGCTAATTCGGCACCTGTTCGAAGAGAAAGGCTACAACAAGGAGCTCCGGCCGGCACACCAAGGGGAGAGTGTAAAGGTCTCGCTGGCCCTCACACTCTCCAACCTCATCTCCCTGGTGAGACCCCCCTCTGTGGCCGGGCTGGGGACGGGAGGGCAGGGACAGCTCTTGGGAGGCCTGGCTGTCTCCCGGACTGGGGTGACCGACCGGAGAGGAAGTTCAAGGCCTCAGCCTGGACTATGGTAGCTCCTGGCCCAGGGAAGCAGGCTCCAGTGTTCTGCATGCTCAGTGCTGCCACAGGCTTTGGCCTGATCCCCCTTCCCCTCCAGCTTCAGCTCTGGGGTGTGCCCCATATCAGACCCATGACACACTTCAGAGGCCACGCGCTGTCCCTGCTCCTGGGTCTGCCCACCCCCTCCTGACTGTGAATGCTTGTGGCAGGAGTCTGATTAGGCCAATTGCCATGGTTTCCCCTGGGAGGCGGCTGGGAGTAGGTGCTTGGTGAATGTACATAGGTGGAAGAACCATGCGGGCTCTGGGGGACAGCCGTCTCGTGTGTGATTACAGAAAGAAGTGGAGGAGACCCTCACCACTAACGTGTGGATTGAGCATGTAAGAATAGCCCGCTCAGTGCTGGAGTGTGGGGGTGAGGGTTCAGGGCCCAGGCTTCCTTGTGCTCCCTTTTGCTTGGGGATCTCCAGAAGGGGATCCTCCTGTCCTCTGGGAGGAGCTGACTTCTATCCAGATGCCCAGCTGCCCTTCCCACCACCTTGAACAGTCACTAGCTAGCTCAGATAGAGACTTCTGGTAGACTGGGATCCTTCATCTATGGGGAAATTATCACAATATCCTGATTTTATTAGAAGACACTCTTCTGCCACCTGTTAGAAGTTCATAATACAGATATACATCTTCTATGCCCACAATGGAAATATGCTCCCTTGATTGTGCAGTGTACGTTCTACACAGCTGTACATGACAGATCTCAGTCCTAACTCTGTACCACCTCCCCCAAACCTCTTATCACAGCTCCCAGACCCTGCCCAGTCTTCCCTCAGGGAAGTGAGGTGAGTTGAGGGGGCAAGGGGAGCCTGGGCAACAGCAGAACCTACCACTAACACCTCTTTTGGGCTTCCAGGGCTGGACAGACAGCCGGCTACGGTGGAAAGCCGAAGAATTTGGGAATATCAGTGTCCTGCGCCTGCCCCCTGACATGCTGTGGCTCCCAGAGATTGTGCTGGAGAACAAGTTGAGCCGCAGCCTTCCCTGGCATCCCCTCTCCGCTCCACCCTCCCAAACCCTGCCAGTTCCAAGCTAGCTGGCATTGATGGTGACCTCTTGTCCTTGTCCCTCAGCAACGACGGCTCCTTCCAGATTTCCTACTCCTGCAACGTGCTCATCTACCCCTCGGGCTATGTGTACTGGCTGCCACCCGCCATCTTCCGCTCTTCCTGCCCCATCTCCGTCACCTACTTCCCCTTTGACTGGCAGAACTGCTCCCTCAAGTTCAGGTGCATCCACTTCTCCAGCCACCCTTCACCCCGGCCAGGGACTGAGACAGGTCCACGAAGTACTGTTGGGCAGAGGCCCCCGCTCTGTCCTGATTAGAGCTCCCTCACACCCCCCATGGCCCCTCTGAACCTCCTCTACTACTAGCCTTCCCCCACCCCCTGCCATCTGTGGCCGCACCCAATGGCTGAGGACCCCCCTCTACTCACTGCCCTCCCCAGTTCCCTCAAGTACACAGCCAAGGAGATCACCCTGAGTCTGAAGCAAGAGGAGAAAAAGGGCCGCTCCTACCCCGTGGAGTGGATCATCATTGACCCTGAGGGCTTCACAGGTGCTGGGAGTAGCGGCTGTGGGTGGGCAGGGTGGGCGGGCCCCTCAGACACACACCCACAGATATGGTCACCCTGACACCGCCCCCCCCAGAGATGCACCTGCACACACACACACACGCACACACCTGGAACATGGACCTACAGGCACACAGACTGACAGAGAGACACCGATGGACAGACACACACCGACCCACAGAGAAACTTACACAGACATACTTACTGACACAAATCTAGCACACTGAAAGGAAAAGAAGTCCAACTGGAGGGACTGTGTCCCACAGGCAGAGACCGACAGGTTCCAGGGCCCCACTCCTTCTGCTGCCCAGGCCAGAAGACCCTCCTGGATCTGGACAGAGTCCCTGGGGATGGATGTGGCTGACAGATAAGAGGGGTCGTTAGTCTTCTGTTCCCAGTCAGCCCAGGGTTATGGTTGCGGCTTTAGCGAGCACGCTACTGTTGTGTGTGCCGCCCCCTACCAACACCCCCCACCCCCATCTATGAACGGGCTCAGATCTTCTAGGCGTCCCCCACCCCATGCTGCTGTCCATCACAGGAGACCAACGTCACACTAGTCCCAGGGCTACTCCATCCCTGAGGAGTGGAGGGGGAGGGATTGGTCTTACTCTTGCTGCATCATTATCTCTAAGACTTATTTGAACCATATTATAGCCTTAGCTTCTATATCTTCCAAGAAGGGGGGAAAACACTACCAGAGGAGAATTTCTCCCTTGCAGATGCCTCCATCCCAACCCCCCAGGGAGGGAAACCTGCAAACAGAACCCTAACCAACTTCTGATGCCCCCTCTCCCCAGCCCCCAGTCCTGCCCTGAGCCCACCCCCGGCCCCCTTGCCCAACTTGACACCAAGGTGTCCTTCTGCTGCCTTCAGAGAATGGGGAGTGGGAGATAGTGCACCGGCCAGCCAGGATCAACGTGGACCTCAGTGTCCCACTGGACAGTCCCGGCCACCAGGACGTCTCCTTCTACCTCATCATCCGCCGCAAGCCCCTCTTCTATGTCATCAACATCCTGGTGCCCTGTGTGCTCATCTCCTTCATGATCAACCTGGTCTTCTACCTTCCGGCCGACAGTGAGCCTCAGAGCCCATCCCAGCCCCCAGCCACCTGGGGCCCCTTTCCCACTCCCCTCCCTTCCTCCTGGGAGACACAAGGGGGTCACCACTTCCGGGGCTCCCTGCCCAGGGTCCAAGCAGGAGGGGCATGTGGCCAGCCAAAGGGAGGGTTTTGTGACCCTGTCCAACATCCCCAAATGGACAGGGCCCCTGGGGAGTCCGTCTTTCTTGGACTTTGCTTCTGCTTCTCACAGTGGGAATTCCCAAGGAAGTTCCCCAGAGAGAACCACAAGACTGTCCCTCTGTCAGAGCAGATATCAGGTCTGTCCTGGTCACCGTGTATGACCACGGGCCTGGCACACAGAAGGCCATCCGCTTTGAACCGGTGGGTGGCTAAAGGGATCTCTGGGAAGCCAGGCGTGGGGGCATGCAGCTGATGTTCTTTTGGTTCTAGAAGGGCATGTGTAATCTGTGCTCACTTGGTTCTGCAATAGTTTCAGAGTATTTACTAGAAGTAAGGCACAGTGAGTCCCAGGGACAAGTGTGATCCAGCCTCTGTTGCGGGCCAAGATTGGACTCTGCAGGTCTGAGAGCATGGCCTTCAGGGTAGGATAATGGGGGAAGCTTTCCTGGAAGAGGTGGTACTTGAGCTGGAGATGGGATGGGACGCAGCTTCTGGGTAGAGAAGGGGCCCTGGGGCAGGGCTGTGGGCCCGTGACTGCAGTGGCCACCTCAACATGCTCAGGGGCTCCGATGGGAGGAGCTGGGCAGGGCTGGGCCGGGGTCTCTGAGTGGAGGAATAGGAGTTGGAGAAATATGGGGGCTCTGAGGATGCCCTGGAGCTTTCTGTCCAGGGGGCCACACCAGACCTGTGATTTTTGGAGGGCCGAGCGGCAGCGAGCTGACTAACAGTGAGACCTGTTGATCACTGAGCCCCAGGCAGCATGATGAGCGTTTAACACTCACTCTCTCACTTGGTCCTCACAACATTCCGCAGTTGTGAAAACTGAGGCACAGAGAGGTTAGGCTACTTGTCTAAGGTCACCCAGCAAGTAAGTTCCAGAGCCAGGATTTGAACCCATGTGCTCTAGCTCGGTACCCCCGCAATGTTAATCAGGGTATGGTGGCTTTGTGAACAGTGGTGCAGGGGCCATGGTGGGACCAGAGGGAACAGCTGCTAAGTCCCGGCCTCCCCCAGGTGGCGAGAAGACGTCGATGGCCATCTCAGTGCTCTTGGCTCAGTCTGTCTTCCTGCTGCTCATCTCCAAGCGGCTGCCAGCCACATCCATGGCCATCCCCCTCATTGGCAAGTGAGTGATGTCTGTGCCATGCCACACATCCCCAGCCAGCCCCATCCACGACACCCTGCCACGCCCTGCCCCACCATGGCTCCACAGTGAGTGTGTCCCTACAGATTCCTGCTCTTTGGCATGGTGCTGGTGACCATGGTCGTCGTGATCTGTGTCATCGTGCTCAACATCCACTTTCGCACCCCCAGCACGCACGTGCTATCTGAGGGGGTCAAGAAGGTGAGAGCTCTCGGCCAAAAGCTGGAGACGGTCCAGCTGTCCCTTTACAGGAGAGCAGGAAAAGACCCCCGGCATGATTGCACGGGTACGCCAGCCCTGCACGGCCGAAGCGCCACATGCTGCTACCCACACCGCATGGTCGACTCTCCTGGCCGGCTGCTACTCGGAAGGATCCCGACCCAGAGGAGCACGAGCTGCACAGTTTCCTCTCTATGAAGTTCAAGGACAGGCAAAACCAACCTTTAGCGATAGAAATTGTGAAGGTGTTTCCCTAGGGGGTGGGGGGAAGTGACCGGCGGAAGCACTAGGGACCCTTTGGGACCCCGTTGGAGATCTCCTCTGGGGGGTGTTTACATAGTTGACAGCATCTATAAAAATTCATCTAGCTCTACACTTCAGGGCTGCCCATTCTGCTGTATGTTCCCTCTACCCTTGATGGAAAAGAAGGCGAGGAATGCGGGAATGGCATGCCCAGGAAGGGGTGTCCTTGCCTCTCAACCGCTGCTAGCTGTTCTGGGAAGGTTGAGGGCGTTTTAGCGACTTGTTTGGTCTTCAGTGTCTGGAGAAGAGTGCGGAGCATTGGGGGCCTTGTTCTTTTTTGTTTTGCATATATAATTCATTTTGAACCAGTGAGCTCTGCTTTGTGCCGTGGGCAATGAGGGACAGTTGGAAGCAAGCTAAGGGTCCGTCACTAGGGGATAGGGGACTCCGGGACAGCATGCGACTCAGCAGTCCTTTGTGGCAGTCGGGAATGGACTCACAGACATTTCAATGTGCCAAGGTAGTGCATGTCAGTAAAATAGCCTTCCTGTGTCCCCTGTCCCCCCCGCCCCCGACCTGCTGCAGCTCTTCCTCGAGACCCTGCCGAAACTCCTACACATGTCCCGCCCCGCGGACGATGGACCTGACCCGGGGGCTCTGGTCCGGAGGAGCAGCTCCCTGGGCTACATTTCCAAGGCTGAGGAGTACTTCCTGCTCAAGTCCCGAAGTGACCTCATGTTTGAGAAGCAGTCCGAGCGCCATGGGCTGGCCCAGCGCCTCACCACTGCACGTGGGTCCCCCCGGGGCGCTTGGGGTGCCGCCCATCCGTGGGAGGTGGGCTGGAGGCAGGCCTCATGCCCTCCTCTGGCCTGGTCTCCACAGGCCAGCCCCCAGCAGACTCTGAGCAGGCCCAGCAGGAGCTCTTGAGTGAGCTGAAGCCGGCAGTGGATGGGGCCAACTTCATCGTTAGCCACGTGAGGAACCAGAACAATTACAATGAGGTGAGTAGCCACAGGGGGCCGACGCCTAGAGTGTATCCTGTCTTCAGGGGGCCTCACTTCCCCTCAGCGACACATACCCACTGAGAGGAAGGAGTTCATGGTGGGTGCAGACCTCGGGCCCTGCTGGGAGGCCGAGCCACCATCTAGAACCCTCTGGCAGCTCACTGCCCTCAGCGTGCACCCAGGCATAGCCACAGGCACGTAGCTCCCTTAGGGTTCTTTCTTCTTCTTCTCCTTCTTCTCCTTCTTCTTCTTCTTCTTCTTCTTCTTCTTCTTCTTCTTCTTCTTCTTCTTCTTCTTTTTAAAGATTTTATTTGTTTTTTGACAGAGATCACAAGTAGGCAGAGAGGCAGGCAGAGAGAGAGGGGGAGGCAGGCAGAGAGAGAGCTCGGGAAGCAGGCACCCTGCTGAGCAGAGAGCCTGATGCGGGGCTTGATCCCAGGACCCTGGGATCATGACCTGAGCCGAAGGCAGAGGCTTAACCCACTGAGCCACCCAGGCACCCCTAGGGTTCCTTCTTTGTTGCCAGACCCGTCATTTTCTGTCCCTGCTCAACTCCAAATCTGATGTTCTAGACATAAGCAGCCGTTTAAAAGGAAGCCTTAGGTGGTTGTTCAATATTATATGATTTTTAAACTTCTCTCTTGAGAAAGGGGCCCTGTTTTCCAGTTCACATAGGGGCCAGCATGGTGTTGAGAGGCTGGGAGGGTGAAGAGGGAGGAGAGGGATTGATGCAACCTTCCTCAGCCCCTTGAGAGAATCCTGGCACCCCGGCTCTTCTTCAGCCCTTGGAGCTCTGCAGTGGGGTGAAGAGGGCTATGGCCCCATTCTTGGTCTCCTGGACAGAGGGAACACACCAGCTTGTCCCATCCACTGCTAGCCGGGGGCAACCCCCACAGATACACCGAGGCCATGCCTCTGTCACTGGGCCCTGGCTTGGGGTGTAGGCCCATGGTTTGAGAGCCTTCCTCACCACCCTGTCTCTGCCCTCCTGCCCCCAGGAGAAGGACTGCTGGAACCGAGTGGCCCGCACAGTGGACCGACTCTGCCTGTTTGTGGTGACGCCCATCATGGTGGTGGGCACGGCCTGGATCTTCCTGCAAGGAGCCTACAACCAGCCTCCACCTCAGCCCTTCCCCGGGGACCCCTTCTCCTACCATGAGCAGGACAAGCGCTTCATCTAGAACAGGCCTGCCCTGCCCTGCTGGCCCAGCTCCCAGGCAGCGTTCGGGGCGGGGGGGGCGGGGCGCTAGTCGTGTGGATAGGGATGTCTGACAGAGGACAAGCCCTTCCTGGGGAGGCCAACTTCTGACCCTGGGGCTTGAGTCCAGCTGGTGCTGCAAGGCTGGGGCAGGAAGAGCCGGGCTTTCCTGAGATTAGGGAAGGAAGGGGGAAGCCCCGATCTTCAACCATGGGTCTTCTGCAGCTAAACACCCTGGAGCCGCTGAGGAGGTCTGAGAGTGGACATCGGCTGGGGGTCAGAGCAGGACAATTTGTGGGGGGAAGGGGGGATGGCTCAGGCTGGGACCCTTCTGTGAGGAATGAGAAAGGCAGAGGCCTCTTCTTCCTCCCCTTCCCTAGGCGGGGGTAGAGCAGGTAGGATCCTGTGCTCCCACTTCCCTGTTCCTCCAGTCACCCTCCTCTCCACAACCCCTCAGCCTTGAGCTTCTGAGGCCCCAGTGGGGGTTTTATGTGGGGACACCTCCCTCTCCAGACCTCTTAAGGAAAGAGGCTTTCAGCAGGGGTAGGAGCCCTAGGATTGCAAAATGGCCTTCCCCAGACCTTTCTTTCTGCCTTGGTGACTTTGTCTGGGTCCCTCAGGAAAGCCAAGGACTGGGGTGGAAGGGCCAAGCTCAACACTCAAAAAGACCAAAGGTCAGCTTGTCAACCTCAGGTCACGTGCACGATCTTAGAGCCCTAGAACTCAGCCCTCCCCCAAGAAGTGTCTCCTCTTGGGCAACTCTTCTCCCCAAAGTAGGGTTTCCATACAATATTTGGGACATATTTTTACTAAAAAATTATTGTTTATCTGAAATTCAAACTTAACTGGGCATCTTGTTTTGTTTTTTGTTTTGTTTTGAGGGGTGGCAGAGAAAGAAAAGAAAAAAAGAAAGCACAGAGCCCAACAGGGGTGCAGTCTCACCACCCTGAGATCATGACTTGCACCGAAATCAAGAGTCAGATGGTCAACAGACTGAGCCACCCAGGTGCCCAGAATCCTGTACTTTTATTTGCTAAATTTGACAACTCTATCCCAAAGGAAGGCCCCAACAATCCTATCCCAAGGGCCAAAGGCCGAGGCCGCAGATGCTGGGAGACAGGGTAGCCTACCTCCAAGATGGCCCCAGCGATCCCCACCTCCTGGTATTCATACACTGTGTAGCGTACTCCCACAATGCACCGGGCTTGGTCTGTGTGACTGACAGAAAGAGGTGAAAGTGACGGTGTGTCGCTTCTGAGATTAGGCTCTATAAGACACTGCAGCACTCCCTGCCTCCCGCTCCATCGCCCTCGCTTTCAGCTGGATCTCTCACTCTGGGGAAGCCAGCTGACACAGGAGCAGTCCTGTGGAGAGGCCCACTTGGCAAGGACCTTAGCCCCTCTGCCTGCAGCCCCATGAGTGGCCTTGGAAGCGGATCCTCCAGCCCCGGTGGGGCCTTCAGAGATCACCATCCAGGTCAACATCTTGGGTGCAGTCCCATGAGTTCTGGAGCCAGAGCCACCCAGCTAAGCTGCTCCTGGATTCCTGACCCCCAGAAACTGTGTGGAATAGCATATGATTGTTGCTTTAAGAGACAAAGTTTGGGGGTGCTTTGTTACACCAGAAGATGATCTGGGGTGAGCCACGCTCATCTCTTAGGTTCAGTTTTCTCATCAACAAAATGTGTAAGTTCCGTTTGTGAGGTGTTGTGAAAATCGAATTTGCTAGTAGCCATGAAGGTCCTTCCTTACACATGTCCTGCAAATTTTCTTAATTCATTTAAATTCAACTAATTAACATACAATGTATTATTTGTTTCAGGGGTACAGGTCTGTGATTCATCAGTCTTATCTAACACCCAGTGCTCATCACCACAAACACCCTCCCCAGTGTCTATCACCCAGTTGCCCCATCCCTTCACCCCCTTCCCCTCCAGCAACCCTCAGTTTGTCTACTGTGATTGGGTCTCTTGTGGTTCCCATCTTGCAAATTTAAGGGGTAGTTATTTAACTCATTCCTCAGTTGTGGGCCTGAGTCACAGAGGATGGGCCTGTGGACTCCTATGTCCGAGGCTGGCCAGTGGTCTGAGGGCATATGGGAGCAAACACAGAGGACCCAATTATTCTCCTCCTTGACGTACACACTTAAGGTTGTCACAGCTCAACCCATTTCCCTCAGAGGGAATTGGAGACCTCATTAGCTCAGGTATACAAAAGGTGAGATTTTTAGACTTTCAGTGGAAATGAACAAAAGACAAACCTCTTTTTTTTTTAACGTGACTATAAAAACTTCTATTCATTTATACTAGGATTTGGGCCCACTGCCACCAGGGAACCCAGTGCCCAGAAAAAGACAAACCTCTTAATGGCAAAACTGACCCTAGTTACTTCTGACTTCCAATATAAACTGTGCACAGATTCGAGGTACAAATCTTTATTTTTTTTCCCCTCTGAATAGGGAAAGTAGCTTGGACTGAAGTCTGGGACCTTCCTGGGGTCTTCCTCTATGAGAGAGTCCCCATCTCAAGCACCAAGAGAGATCCTGAATCAGATCCCTCAGTCACTGTCCTTGCTTCTCTCTGCCACATGATGGCACTGTTGGCAACCTCCCGGTGAATCCTCTGCATCTTCCGGGCTGAGGTGGCCGTGAACTTTCCCCCAAAAGACAACCCCAAAATGCCACACCTGACCAAGAGTGCCCCATGCACAGATTCCCAGGTTCACAGCAGGACCCCCAGCTGCACACATTCCTCCAGCACCGCGGCCCCAGGGCGCTGTCAGCACTGGTCCCCTCTCTGGGTGACAGGGAAACTCCCCAGGGAGTCACCCCCACAAGGGGCCAGCTTCCTGTGAAACCAGAGGATGTCCCTACACACTCTTCCCAGGCCATCAGCGCTACTCACTCTCCTTCAAACAGTGATGAATCTGAGACATGCACTGGGCTGCTAGGCACAGAAACCCAAAGAACCATGGTTCAAACCAATAAGGCTCCGTCTTTATTCTGTGATGAGATCACAAGGCAGCAGCTGCCACCTTGGCTCAAGGATCCCACAAAGCTATTAGAGACCCAGGCTCTGGGCTCTCTGCCCAGCGACCCAGCCCTCATGCTTGTTGCCCCAGGGTACAAGCAGACTGCCACTGATCCTCACTTCACATCTGTATTTAACACAGGAAACAAGCCAGTCATTTCTGACCCCTTTCATTAGGAAGCAAAGGCTCTCCCCTGAAGCCCTTCAGCTGATTTCTGT
Source organism: Mellivora capensis (assembly GCA_004024625.1). NCBI lineage: Eukaryota > Metazoa > Chordata > Mammalia > Carnivora > Mustelidae > Mellivora > Mellivora capensis. Next base: position 201,990 of record PISX010000395.1, read on the forward strand.
AGACATCCCACAGGTTATCAAACGGCCATCCTTATCTGCAAGGGGGCCTGGGAAATGAACGTTCCAGCCTCCAGAAGAGAAGGTGACAAAGGGGGAGTAACTGTTAGACACAAATGAAGCCTGCAGAAGATTTTCTCTTAATGCTTCCATACATCCCCCTTCAGCCCCTTCTGGCAGCTCCAGTCCTCCTCAGGTGACCCGCCCTCCTGAGAACACCAAGGAGACTTGGCCTCTCTCCCACAGCAGGAAAGAAGGGGAAAAAAACAGGAGTTGAAATCTCTTCATACATGGGAGGTGGCATAATTCATACCAGAGCGAAGTCATGCTCCACAACCTTCCTTTTCCCTCCCAGACACTTGTAGAGAAAGGGAAAGGGGAGGTCAGAAATGTTGGGGTGGGCCAGACCACCATGGCTGGGGGCAGTGTGTGGTTGGGGGAGAATAGGTGGTCCATTATTTAGCAGGAGCCATTAATGGGCATGCCAACATGTGGTCTTGGAGGGACTAGAGAGGGAGAGAGGTACTGCTCTGGGGAGCACCAAAGGGCAAACTGGGGAGAAGGAGAACTGGCTTTGTAAACTTCAGGGAAAGGGGGCTACATACCTAGATTCCTGGCGGCAAGAGTGATGCTTGGGAGTGGGTCCTGGAGCAGGACTGAGCACAAGGACAAAAGTGAATGACTGGGGAAGGCAGGTGCCACCACTGTTGTCCCCTCCGACCCCAAAGTCCTGGTGAGGACAGACAGGAGGGACTTGGGCTGTGGAGGCCTGGGGTCTGAGCCAACCTCACACAGATCTCCAAGGCAGAGTTCCAGCTCACTGACACACGCTGAAATGCTGCAGACATCATTTATTTGGAGGGAGGGGGGACACGTAGCCCTTAGATGCCTCCACCACACTGTCCCCCAGGATGGGTGGCTAGCACTTATAGAAACCTGCATTTTTTTTTTTTTTGTCTTGCAAACTTACTGGGACATCCTGACCTGTCTGCTGAATAAATGGTCAAAAGACAGGTAGCTTGAGCCCATGGCCACAACTGGCAGAAGGACACTCCGCTCTTAGACCAGCCTCAGCCCCACCCTTCCCCTGACCTCAAACTACAAAGTGGATGGAGCGTGTTTTCTGGCCCTTCTGGGTTCCCCTCCTCTGACTTTTTGGGGGCCACGACCTTGACCTTATCTACCTGCCCTACTGAGCAGTGACTTCCTGTGAGCCGCTCAGGCTTACCCCTGCCTCCCTCGAAATCCCCTGCTGCCCGCTTGGCCTGGGGCCTGTCACATGCTGGGGACTCCCTAAGTTTGTGGATAATTTTTTTAAAGATTTTATTTATTTATTTTTGCGAAAGAGAGAGAGAGAGAGAGCACGTGTGCAGGGGGGGAAGGGGCAGAGGGAGAAGCAGGCTCCCCACTGAGCAGAGAGCCCGATGTGGGGCTCGATTCCAGGACCCTGAGATCATGATATGAGCCAAAGACTGACGCTTAACCCACTGAGCCACCCAGGTGCCCAAGTTTGTAGATAATTTAAGAAATACTGAGGCCACACTGAGGAGCCCCTATTCAGTGGTTGTTCTATTCCCAAGAGCCCCCAAATTTCAGATCTTCTTCAGCCCTCCTTCTTTCAAAGCTTACCAGTCCCATGTGCCATGTCTCAGAGCCTGGGAGGATGCCCGAACTGGCACCCTAATTTGCATTAAGCAAAGCCTGTGGAACGTAGTGGATTTCTCTCCTAGGCTTTGCCTGCAGCGTCTGGGCCCAGTGGAAGAACCCATAAAGATATTAGGCTAGTGGGACAGTTTGTGGTCCTCAACCACATCACAGAGAAACTCAGGTATAGAACATGCCTCCATACCTCCCCAAATCCTGAACTCCCCTGGAGGAAGTAGAAGGAGAGAGCCCAATTCGGGGCCCTTCCTAACACTCTGCCTCCCTCCCACATCTATCTGTCCCTGGCTGTGTCTTCAGCTCCCCCAAGAGAAGGAACAGGGGCTGGGACAGCAGAATCAGAGAGTGGGGATAGAGGCTGGGCTGTCTCTACTGGAGCAGATAGGCCCCCCTGTCCCCTCCCCAGCCCAGGTAACCTGAGCCTGGCATTTTGTCCGTCTTGGAACAGCTGACAGTGCTGTGGTCGGACAGCTGGTGGGGCTGGGCTGGCCTGGCTGGGATGGGAGCTTGGACTGTTATATGAGACCCAGAGTCCGCATCTCTCTACCCTGAGCTGGGAGCTGTTGTCCCACCCGTCACTGTAGAGAGCTGTGGCACCATGCTCAGGGGCCCAGGGCTGCTGTTCCTCCTGCTGCTGCTGGCTGTCTGCTTGGGTGTGGACACAGGGGATCAGGAGCCTGGGGAGGACTGGAGTAGAGACCCAATGCCCAGGGGACAGAGGGTCTAGAGGGCTACTGAAGCCTGCCCCCACGCCCAGCACCCTACTTTTCTGCATCACACCCTCTTGTGGCCTCTCCCTCTTTCTGCCCCATAGCCCCTGTACCCAGGCTCAGTGCTGTCTGTTGCAGGAGCCGAGGGCCGGAACCAGGAGGAACGTCTGCTCGGGGACCTGATGCACAGCTACAACCCCCACCTGAGGCCCGCTGAGCGCGATTCGGACGTGGTCAATGTCAGCCTGAAGCTCACGCTCACCAACCTCATCTCCCTGGTGAGCCACAGGCCTGGAGGACAGTGGGGGAGTGTACCTGGCCCCTGGGACCTGCTAGGGAGAGGCGGTGGAAGCACTCTACAGGGGGGAGTCTGGGGGACTGGAAATCTCCCACGAGGGCTGCCCAAGAGGCTGGGGTCCTGTAGCGCCCAACGGGGGTCTAGAGGGACTAAACTCTGGAGAGGGCAAGTGATAGGGGTTCAGCCTGCTGTTCTGTACCCCTAGAATGAGCGAGAGGAGGCCCTCACCACCAATGTCTGGATAGAGATGGTAAGAGGCCACCCCGCAGTCTTTTTCTATCGGGTCCCAGGGCCCTTAGAGCTACCTGCCTTTCCCCATCCCCTCCCTGCCTCCTCTGACCCACCTGGGCTAATAGGCTCCTATCCCTGGGGGGAGCAGAGGGTGACTTGGCGGAGAGCAGGGCCTGGCAAGCCCACTCCCCCTGCAGCAGTGGTGTGATTATCGCCTGCGCTGGGACCCACAAGACTACGAAGGCCTATGGGTGCTGAGGGTGCCATCCACCATGGTGTGGCGGCCGGATGTCGTGCTGGAGAACAAGTGAGGAGGGACGCAAGCAGGGGTTGTGGGGACAAAAGGACACAAGGGTAGGGCCCCGGTGAACAGAAGGTACAGACCGGGAAATACTGGCAGGGGCAGGTGCCGCCGAGGGCAGGGCCCGGCCAGCAGACCCAACCCCCGGCCTGGCTCCATCTCTGCCGTCCCGGGTCCTCTGGTGGGCCGCTGCCCTCCCTTGGCCGCGGGGATGAAGGCAGCTGCCACAGAAGCCGCCAGGAGTGAATAGACATGGAAGGCTGCACTCGGGGGCGCCTCCCGCACTTGGCAAGAGTTGGGGAGATGTTAGTACCATTGTGACCAGGCCCTAGTGATGAGGGGACAGGCCAGAGGAAGCCCGGAGGTGGGTGCGGTTGGGGGGCCCTCTGGAAGGAGGTGGTGGACCCTGTGGCCGCGAAGGGCTGCTGTCCCCAGGCCCCATCCACGCAGGGCAAGGGCTGGCCTGGGGCTGCCGGGGACGTGACCCCTCGCCCCAGCCCCGCGGCCCGGCCTGTGCACAGCGTGGACGGAGTGTTCGAGGTGGCCCTCTACTGCAATGTGCTGGTGTCTCCTGACGGATGTGTCTACTGGCTGCCGCCGGCTATCTTCCGCTCATCCTGCCCGGTCTCTGTCACCTACTTCCCCTTCGACTGGCAGAACTGCTCCCTCGTCTTCCAGTGAGGCCATTTACTGGGGGCGGGGGTGGTGGGGAGGGATTCAGAGAGTGGCCCTAAGAGGAGCCTGGCTGGCTGGGGGATGCCAGGCATTCTCACCAGAGGCCCGACCCAGCTGTCGGGGGGCCCGTGTGCTTGTTGTCTTGGACACCTGAAGATGCCCACGTCCCTCCCTGCTAAGCCACAGTCCCCTTACTCGTCCTCCTTCCCTGCCTCAGTTTCCCTGCCTGTACCCCAAAGGAGGAATTCACGACCAGGGTGGGTGGGCAAGAAGGCACGCACGAGTGTCACCCCTCATCCCACGGAGAGGTGGCGGATGAATCAGTCTTCTTATCCAGAAACGGGGTTGGGGGGAAAAGGTCTGTGTGAGGGTTTTCCCCATAATTTAGAGAAGTGTTCTTTTTACAAGAAGACCCTCCTTTTTTTCTTTTTAAGATTTTATTTATTTGCCAGAGTGAGACACAGCAAGAGAGGGAACACAAGCAGGGGGAGTGGGAGATGGAGAAGCAGGTTTCCTGCCGAGCAAGGAGCCCAATGAGGGGCTCTATCCCAGGACCTGAGCTGAAGGCAGATGCTTAACGACTGAGCCACGCAGGCGCCCCTCTGGGCTGCACTTTTGGAGGCAATACTGCCCACAGCTGTCCTTGGAGGGTCATCTGGGTGACCTCAGAGGTGGCTCTACCCACACTCGAATGTATCCCCCTTCCCTCCCCATCTCCCAGGTCCCAGACATACAGCACCAATGAGATCAATCTGCAGCTCAGCCAGGAAGATGGTCAGACCATCGAGTGGATTTTCATCGACCCTGAGGCCTTCACAGGTAAACTCCCTCCCAGGATCCCTGCTGGACCTGGCCTCCAGGGAAGAATCAGACTAAACTCAGAGCCCACTTCCCTGTAACTCAAGGTGAAAACCACAGTAAACCATAAAAAATATATCTTTAACGGCTCAGCACAGTTCTTCTTTCCCAGTTTGGGTGGGAGGGGGATCATGTATCTGGGCTCCTTGGATGGTGCTCCTTTGGGCCTGCGCTGGCCACCCTGCAGCTAGGGGACAAGGGCTTCCCTCTCTGCGCCTACCCTGGCCTGCTTCCTGCAGAGAATGGGGAGTGGGCCATCCGGCACCGGCCTGCCAAGATGCTGCTGGACGTGGAGGCACCGGCGGAGGAGGCAGGCCACCAGAAGGTCATCTTCTACCTATTGATCCAGCGCAAGCCCCTCTTCTATGTCATCAACATCATTGCACCCTGTGTCCTCATCTCCTCAGTCGCCATCCTCATCTACTTCCTTCCTGCCAAGGGTACCAGGAGCTGGTGGGAGGGGAGTCCTGGCCCCAGATGGTAGCACAGGGACGACCTGGGAGGACACAGGGTTGGGGTACCACACAAAGGACCACCTGTCCCTGGAGACCAGGCCATCCACCTCCTTATGGGGTGAGGGAGGTGCCCCCAGCAGGGAAATTGACATCAGCCTGAAGACCTCTTGGTTATGGGCAGCGGGGGGCCAGAAGTGTACCGTCGCTATCAACGTGCTCCTGGCCCAGACTGTCTTCCTCTTCCTTGTGGCTAAGAAGGTGCCCGAGACCTCCCAGGCAGTGCCACTAATCAGCAAGTAAGGCTGCCCCTCACGCCTACCGCCCACCTCCCCCAACCTTGCCCAGAAGTCAGGGCAGGAAGTCCCTCCTGCCACTCCCATACCCACCTCCCTCAATGCCAACCCCTCACCCTAAGGGATTGGGGGGGGGTGTTGGCTGCCAAGACTGGGGGTGCATCTAGAGATGAAGGGCCAAAGGGCCCAGCCCCACCTCCTGCCCACTCAACCCCGGCAGGTACCTCACCTTCCTCCTGGTGGTGACCATCCTCATTGTCGTGAATGCCGTGGTCGTGCTCAACGTGTCTTTGCGGTCCCCCCACACACATTCCATGGCTCGTGGGGTCCGAAAGGCAAGGCCCCTCCCTGCCCACTCCAGCATCCTCCCGTCCAGTCCACTCACACGTATCCTCCTTTCCACCCCTTCCCCTTCCCTACTCACCTGCCACATTCAGTGGCAAACCCCCTGTGTATATTTGAAGCATGTGCCCAATGGATTAATATAATCCTGAGTGTTTATTATGTGGCCGGTGTATTATGCATGCAGATGCGTTTGATCATCACAGATCTCCCACAAGGTGGGTTTTAGTCCCATCTCCACTTTGCAAGTGAAGAAGTTGAGGCACAGAGAGATTCATTAACTTATTCAAGGTTGCCTGGCGAGGAAGCAGAGGCAAGATTCCACCCAGGCAGTCTGGCTCTGGAGTCCGTGTGATCTGCAGCCAACTGGGACCCTTGTTGCAAATGCAGGCTCTCAGGCCCACCCCAGGCATTCTGGACCAGAACAGCGGGGGTGGGGTCTGGAAACCTGGGTAGCGAGTGCCCTGGTGATGCTGCCGTAAACACAAGTTGGAAGACCTAGGCTCCCTGTGTCTAGCACAGAACAGCGGAGCTGAGCGGGGTCAAGCCCCTGGCCATCGTGTGCTGCCTCTGGGCCCCTAGTGGCTTGAGCCCTCCTGCCCAACCTTCCCCTTGGGCTCAGAAACCCAACTCCATGCCAGGTCAGCTGGCTTCTAGGCGAAACCCACCACCAAATCCTCTCTCCAGGTGTTCCTACGGCTCTTGCCCCAGCTGTTGCGGATGCACGTTTGCCCACCTGCCCCAGCAGCTGTGCCCAACCCCCGGCACCAGCTGCAGAATGGCTCCTCAGGATGGTCGCCCACAGCAGGGGAAGAGGTCGCTCTCTGCCTGCCTCGCAGTGAACTTCTCTTCCAGCAGCGGCAGCGCAATGGGCTGGTGAGGGTAGCGCTGGAGAAGCTAGGTGAGGCTGGGGTTGGGGGGTAGGGATGACCCTGGAGACACTCCTCCCCAGGGACTCCGGACGGAGAGGGCTAGCTGTCAGCCAAAGGACCAGGCAGAGCAGATGAGTGTTGATAAGTGTCCGGGGTGGGGAGAGAGAAGCTAGGGCCCCTTGGGAAAGGCTGCCTTCTCAGACTAGTTCTTCTCTGCTCTATTCCCTGACCTTACCCTCTCTCCCATCAGAGAAAGGCCCGGGGTCAGGGCACAGCCAGGAGTGGTGTGGCAGCTTGAAGCAGGCTGCCCCGGCCATCCAGGCATGTGTGGAAGCCTGCAACCTGATTGCCCTCGCCCGACACCAGCAGAGTCACTTTGACAGTGTAAGGGGGATTCAGTACCCAGGGAGGGATGTGGAACTGAGACGGGGGCAAGATGAGTTGGGGGGGCAAGATGGTAGGGCGATGGGATGAGAAAATTGGAACTGGGACATTGGGGCCAGGGGACTATGGCAGAAGGCAGGTTAAGGCCTGGAAGTAGGTGAGAAGGACCCAAGGCCATGGAGAATAGAGGCCTGCTGGATGGCCGAGGATGGCACAGTGATCCAGGGCAGGCTTGGTGTCACTGCTGATCATCCCACACCCCGCCTTTCACCTCCAGGGGAGTGAGGAGTGGTTCTTGGTGGGCCGCGTGCTGGACCGTGTCTGCTTCTTGGCCATGCTCTCACTTTTTGTCTGTGGCACTGCTGGCATCTTCTTCATGGCCCACTACAACCAGGTGCCCGTTCTGCCGTTCCCTGGAGACCCCCGCTCATACCTGCCCCCACCTGACTGAACCAACCAGCTACCAACTGCTGCTAGACACGTGGAGTCTTGTCAGCTGTGTTCTTCAGTAGCTGAGGTCATGATGGGCCCTTTGGGAAGTGCCCTGCAGGGCCATGTGGGCCAATGGCCCTGAAAAAAGCACGGGAAATAAAGAGACCGAGCTGGAGTCCTGGAGTGGCTGAAAATGGCTGTGGGCAGTGTGTGCTCTTGGGATTACCACGTGGCACTGGCTAGCTAGTCCTGGCAACCCCCTCACTTCAGCAAAGCATTAGCAAGCCCCATCATTTTTTTTTTAAGATTTTATTTATTCATTTGAGAGAGATAAGAGCATGAGCAGAGTAGAGAGGGAGAAGCAGACTCCCCACTGAGCAGGGAGCCCAACTTGGGGCTCAATCCCAGGACCTGGCGGAGATCATGACCTGACCCAAAGGCAGTTGTTTAACCAAATGAGCCACCCAGGCGCCCCTTACTCCCATCATTTCTGAAGCCCTAAGGACTCTGTCCTGTATGATGTTCCCAACTAGGCAAGGTCCCATCCCTCCATGCCTAGGCCTCCCTTCCTTTTTTACAAGTTCCCCAAAGGCCCCTAAAGGAGGCAGGTCGAGACAGGTGTGAAATGTTCTCTTGAAAGAATGGCAGCAGCCCAGTCCAGCTGCTACTCTCCCTCCCCTGCCTTCTGGGCGCTATGAGCAGCCAATACTCACCTATACCAGTGACCTTTGCATTCTATGCTTTTTTTGGTCATCGATCACAAAAGAGTCCATGAATTAAGAGCTCCTCAGATCATCATGGACATGATAAGTAAGAGTCACTATTCCTCCACATTTCAGATGGGCAAGTTGAGGCCCAGGGTAAGAAGGGCTTCCCAGAACACTGGTGGCTAAATATTCTGGAGTCCAGAATTCCCAACCCAATTCTAGACTCCAAGAAAGATTCCATGGCCTGGAAAACAGACCCCTCTTCTCTTCTCAAGGGCTGGGGCATTTGCACTGGTCTCAAAGGATGCTTAAGACAAGCAAGAGGTAGGCAGAAAGGCTGGGAGATAACAGGAAATCACTGGGCTTTGCCTTCTGAGAGGAGACCCTGATCAGCTTCCCCTGGCCCCACTTAGGAAACAAGATGGCCAGCTGAGGTCTTCCTGGGAGAGAGGAAAGGCCCTGCTTTGAAAGTACAGCTGGGGCCTGAGTCCTATAGGTGATAAGACAACTTGAGCAACTCATTTGTGCAATTCAATTGAATTCAAATGAATTGAGCAATTCATCTGTAAATGTGGGCACATTTACATTCAGTTCTTATCTACCCACATCAGAGGATCAAAGATGCAGGTGAAAGTGACTCCAAAGTAGGAAAGTACCACATAAGACTTGACAATGGGACATTGCGGGGGGGAGGGGGGGCGGCGGCGGCGGCAATAACCCCCTCCCCCAAATACAGGGTTGCTGGCTTTGGGGCTCAACCACCAGCAGGTTCACTTCATTAACTCCAGTTTATATGCGGGCTCCTCCCCTTGTATTTGGAGCCGAGATTTAGATCCGGGAGGCACTTTGATGATGGTGGGCCCATCTGTGGTTCCTGTAAGCTTTTCACTAGCTTTGTCACCCGGGGTGAGTCTCTCAACTTCTCTGATTGCCTCAAAGGGCAGAGATGAGCTCTTTAGCTCCTGGCGCAAGTAAGCAAAAATTTACAACACTACACTTACTGCGGGCGACTAGGTCTAGCGCCTGCCACTGACGATCCCGTTCCATCGGCACGGCAACCCGAAGAGGCAGGCGCTATAATACAGTGTGGTCAGTACCCCAAGAGGAAAGAGCCTCAGGGAGGATCGCGCAGCCTGTCTGGGGGTGGAGTCGGGATCTGTACCAGGCAGTGAGTCCAGAGCTCGCACGGTCAGCGACGCGGCTCTGCCTCTTTCTCCGATCCGCCGCGGGAGGGGGTCGGGGCGCCCCCTCGGACACGCGACAGGAACCCGGGCAGAGCGAAGAGCCCCCGCGACCCTGCGGGCCGCCACACCCGCGCCTCCGCGCAGCCGCTCAGGGCGGGCGTCCCGGGATACTCGCCCCACACAGAGGTAGGGCGCCGACGTTCCGCAGCGCGGCGCGCAGCCGGAAGTAGCCGGGCCCTAAACTGGGGGAGACCTGGCGGAGCGGAAGTCACTCCGTGAGGCAGTGGCGACGGTGGCGGTGAGAGGATGAACAACAAGTTCGACGCGTGAGTGGCGCGTGGCCGCCCCGCGGGGCCCCTTCCCCCAACCGTTCCCCGCGCCCGCCCCCCAGCGGGGCCGGCGGCGGCAAAACTCCCCGGCGCCGTCCTCCCTCCCGGGCTTGGGCTGCGGGCCTCCCCGGCCCAGGCGGCCGGCGGGGAAGAGGAGGGGGCTGGGGAGGCGTGATGTGGGGTTCCCAGAGACGCCGGGGTCGTACGGACCGACGGCGAAGCGCGGGGGCCCGGGGAGGAGGTGGCGCTGACGCCCGGAAGCAGCTTTTTGGACGCCCCGCCCCGGTGGGTGCGGGTGGCCGGCAGCGTGGAGGGGCGGAGACCGCGGCGGTTTGGGTGTTTCCGCAGCCTGGCTCCCCTGCCTCTGAAGCCGGCTTTCCACGCGCGCTCTCCAGCCTGGGCAGGTCACCTCGCCTCTCTGAGTCAGTGTTCTCATCTGCAGAGTGGGGACGGTAACAGCCCGGGTCCGAGAGTTGGGAAGATGCAGTGAGACGATGTGGCTGTTGCGCCTAGAGGCTGCTCAGTTACGGAATGCCCCTCGTCTTCCTCAGCCTCCTTCCTACTTCCTTTTTCCTCCCTCTTTTTCCTTCCAACACACTCACGGGGAGCTGCTCATTTTCTTGCCCAGCGAGCACACTTGACGTTGCCCCTGTCTCTACTTCCGTGTCTACCCTGTTGGTGCCTAGTTCAGCATCAATTGGAAATGCAGAAAAGAAATGAGAGTATTTCCCTCTAGCGATTGTATCTTGAGGTAGTTTATGTTCTTATGTCTCTTCTAATAATCTGGTAAATCTGATGTCCAAAGAGCTGGATTTCCAGGCCCAGACCCACCAGTTTCCCAGTTATTTGACAGTAGAAGAGTTACCCAGCCATTGTTATCTAAGGCACATTAGTGGTTAGTGCCCTGAAATCACATTCAACAGTGCCTAAAGGTACTTTGTGAACTGCTCGTAGTGAGGAAGAAATGTAAAGTGGCATCAGTGTTTAGGCTGTGACCGTCTGCTGATGGCAAGTTGGCATTTTTCCAGTACAAGGAGTGCTGGTTTGCAAATTCAGGAGTCCTGGGTTTCAGCATTCTAGGCAGCTCCTCAGGAATGTTTCCTGGTGGATGAGAAGTCTCTGGGGGCTTGGAAAAAGTCTGCTGCCTAGCTGAGCCCATCTCAGTAGGAACAGCCACACTTTCCTTCCCCCTTTTGTACCCCTCATCTTAAATCTCTGCGGCACCAAGTTCCAGATCTAAGTCCTCCCTCAGTGAAGCTTTCTGCAAACCCAGTTCCTCCGCTGAATCAAACAAATCAGAATTTCATCTTAAGAAAACACTTTATCAGTCATCTAGTCCAGTCCTGCCCAAATGGTTTAGCGATCTGCAGTATGCTAATTTAAGAATGGTAGTAATGGCTTCCATAGGCATCTTGCTAGGTACTTTTCACGTATTATTTCTACTCCTAAGAACCCTGCAAAGGGGGTTGTGTTACCTCCTCCTACAGATAGGAAAATGAGGCCCCCTGAGGTTGGGTAACTTGTCCACAAAAACAGGAAGGCCCATGTGGCAGAATTCAAACCCAGGTTTGTTGTTTAACCTAGGTTCAAGTACGTCCTGACAAAAATTAACCTGGATCTTTTTTTTTTTTTTAAGATTTTTTTTTTTTAATATATATTTGACAGACAGATCACCAGTAGGCAAAGAGGCAGGCAGAGAGAGAGGAGAAAGCGTCTCCCTGCGGAGCAGAGAGCCTGATGCGGGGCTTGATCCCAGGACCCTGGGATCATGACCTAAGCTGAAGGTAGAGGCTTTAACCCACTGAGCCACCCAGGTGCCCCTAACCTGGATCATTTTTAATTAGTTTAATTATTAGCTATTCCTTATACTGAGTCAGAATTTTTTAACATCTCCTAGCTATGCAGGAGAAAACCAAAGCATTTCATTTATTTGAAATTAGCAATTAAAGACCACACTCCTGCCCCAGGCTTTGAAGTTTATTTCTTTGAGTAATCTCTACACCCAACATGGGAATTGAAACCGCAGCCCCAAGCCCAGAGCTCCTCTGACTGAGCCAGCCCGGTTCCCCAAAAATCTGCAGTTTTTAGACCACTGTTACGTGTTGGCTTTCTACACTCTAAACCACATGGTTCCTAAGGACTGGTGCCAATTTGCTAGCATCATAAAAGTCCAGTGCCTGGAGCTGGGTACTGTAGTCTAGTCTGATGAGCTCAGGTTAAAGAAGAGCTCTAACTTACTCTACTCTGTGGGCTACCCTACCCCCCACATCTGTCAAGTCAGTTAATGCCCCTGTCATTGATCCTGTTGACATGATGTAAAACCTAAGATGCTTTCACTGTTCTGCAGTCCCAGACTGATTAATTTTCAGCTCTAGATGCCATACTTGATTTTGTCACTATTCTCTCTTTGCTAGCTTTTGGCCCTTTCTTAAAGTATTGTCCAAGCCACCTGTTTGGCACTCATCCTGTTTATTCTGCCTTGTATTGCTTTGATTTTATTTTATTTTTTAAGTTTTAACTTAGTTGAGAGAGAGTGAGTGCACACAAGCAGGGGGGATGGGCAGAGGGGAGAGGAGGAAGCAGACTCCCCTCTGAGCAGGGATCCTGGTGTGGGGCTCCATCCCAGGACCCTGAGATCATGACCTGAGCCGAAGGCAGACACTTAAGTAACTGAGCCACCCAGGTGCCCCTATTGCTTTGATTTTAGAAACGTATTCATTAAACGTGTTTATTGTTGTCTGCCTCTGACTGATGCTGGACACGTAAAGATGAATTAGACCAAGTTCCTATCCACAAGCAATCAGTCTAGTTAGTATGAGGACAAACCTGGGCAGAAGTTTGATGAGCTGACTTAGAGCCACTCAGTCTGGATAACCTTAGAGATGCTAATTGCCTTCCTGAGTCTATGGACCACTGATTTTTAGTCCTGATTGTATCTTGGCTCAAATCCAGCTTTAGGCTGGGAAGAGTAGCCTCTGGAACATAGGGTGCAAGTGATTTTCCTTAAGTATGGGCTTTGAGATCAGGGTAGTTAGCTAGCTCCACTCTCAAATAACACAAAATGAGGGTCCATAGGATTTCCTTTTACCATCTCTGAAGGGAATCAGGAAGTGTGGTCCAGGGATCTTAGTGGCACTGTTTCTTCTCAGATATAATTATTTTTGCTATTCTTTTTCTCTTTCCTTGTTGTGATTAGCAGCCGAAAAAGGAACTTAGGCTTTTCTTGGGGCTAGTAAACTGCCCCTCTTCAAAATTTTTTTTTTAAGATTTTATTTATTTATTTGACAGAGATCACAAGTAGGCAGAGAGGCAGGCAGAGAGAGAGAGAGGAGGAAGCAGACTTCCTGCTGAGCAGAGAGCTCGATGCAACCCCCTGAGCCACCCAGGCGCCCCACCCCTCTTCAAAATTTAAAGGGAAGGGACCCCAGAGGATATAGTGAAGGTTAAGAGGTAAGAAGAGAGGGAAATGGCTTGAGTCCTGAGGCGTGCCCCAAAGATAAGAAGTAGGACCTGTTGGAACGCCTGGGTGGCTCAGTTGGTTAAGCAGCTGCCTTCGGCTCAGGTCATGTTCCCAGCGTCCTGGGATCGAGTCCCACATCGGGCGCCTTGCTTGGCGGGGATCCTGTTCTCCCTCTGCCTGCCACTCTGTCTGCCTGTGCGCGCGCGCGCTCTCTCTCTCTCTCTCTCTCTCTGACAAATAAAATCTTTAAAAAAAAAAAAAAAAAGAATGAGGACCTGTCTTGGGCCTATTCGGTATAAAAAATCATGAGATATTTTGGATTGGGAGCCCAAAAAAGTAGCCATGACATTACAGCTGAGACAACTACAAACATTTGTATGGTGAGATTCAGAAGAGGGGAGCCTGATCTGAAGAGATTAGGAAATATTCCTAAGAGAAAGTGGCCCTCATCCCGAGTCCTAATGGACAAGTTAAGTAGGGGAAGAGACCACATGGTGAGTATAACAGAGGGGTGAGATCGGGAAACTGTAAGTAGGCTGATAACATAAGAGTGGAAGGAGTTTTTTGGGACCAAAAAGGAGGTGATATTTGGCACATAGAGAGCAGGACCTTTGTACCAAGTTGATTCCCAAGTATGTATACCTCATCTCCTCAATCAGGTCCTTGGGGACAGGCACTCTAGCCTCTGACAGTAAGTGGCTTGGTAAATATGGGACTTGGTGCTATACAGGTTCCTTTAGGAAAGTAAACCAAACCATCTCGAGTTTAATAAAGGGGAAGGAGTATCATAAGCACAGATAATGTTCTCCCAGAAGTCTGGGGAGGTCAAACTAAATCAACAAGATGGCAGCTTCACAAACAAAACCACTTTTCTCACCACTTTCTCTGCTCCATTTCCTTTCTTCTTACTGGTTTTCGTTGCTCTTGTTCATTGTCTACCCTCATTGCTTTTCTCATGTGGGAGCCATATAGTTGTCCCAGCTTCTGAATCTGTGTGATCTTTCATCTCCTGGATGAAAAGCCAAGGAAGGAATCTATTCATAATTATGAGCAAGACCATGGGGCATCAGTTATTGGCCAGGCTGGAATGCCCTTCATTCAAGTGCCCTTCATACTCATTCCTTGAACAGAGTGGGGTAGGGTCATTTATGGCATCATGAACCTGAGTATACCCTACAACTAGGGCTGTGAAATGAGCAGAAAAGGCACCTCATCACATGGCTAGCTTGTGCATTCTAATATTTATTGGGTGCTTTTTATGTGCTATGCACTGGAAATTTATGGGCAAAAGAAAATGCAGAATACTTTGCAACATGTTTCTGTAGGTATGTAAGGTTATCATTTGAGCATTTCTAGGTCCTTTCTTGAGAATTACCTAATTCCATTTGACTAGATAGTCATTAGGGCCAAAGGTGATTTTGGAGAAGAGCCATGATAAGCTAATGGTCCAGCTCTAAATTAAATGACATTCTTATTATCTTTGTGAATTCACCTTCCATTATCTTTTTGTCTGAATCCAGTGAGCTTTAGATGTACCTGAAAGCCTTAGGGTAGTTTCACTGCTTCTAGAAGGATAGCACCTACTGTACATTTGACCAGTCTTACCAGGCAAGAAGACATTCATTCCTTCTTTCAGTCATTTCTTTTTCTTTTCGTTTAACATTGATTCAACATCTTGTGTAACATGTTAAGGCAACATCTTCTTGTCCTTGGTGCTGGAGATACAAAGATTAATAAGACTTCTAAGAGATCCCTCCATTTAATAGGAAAAATAGACATAGGAGGAATGGCACCTGAGGCTGAGGGGTAGTATTTGCAGAGGCATAGCTGTGGGACTATAGATTGCTTTGGGAGATGGGAAGGGAAAGAAATATCAGTAGGCAAGAATCAGATTCTGGAGGATCTTAAATTTCATTGTACTTTATCCTGCAGGGTGCACATCAAAAGGCAAGGGATGGTTTTAAGCATGGAAGTTAAATGTTTGGTGGTTTTAAGCATGGAAGTTAAATGATCAGATTTTTGTTTATTTTTTTAAAGATTTATTTATTTATTTTACAGAGTGAATGCATATGTGCACACACACAAGCACCAAGGGGAGGGTCAGAGGGAGAGAGAGTCTTAAACAGACTCTGCACTAAGCATGGAGCCAGACGTTGGGCTCAACACAGGGTTCAACCTCACAACCCTGAGATCAAGACCCTAAGATCACAACCTGAGCTAAAACCAAGAGTCAGTTCCTTAACTGACTGTGCCACCGAGGTGCCCCTCAGATTTGCATTTAGAAGGATGCTGGTGGCTATGTAGAGGATGGATAGAGGGTGGAAATGATTTGTGTTAGGGAAACCATTTAGGGATTTATTTTGATAACTGTGATGACAGAGAAGTGGGCCTGAGCTAAAGAAGTTGCAGTGGGGAAGGATAGGAGAGATGGTTAGAAGTGTCAAGAAAGATAGGTAAGTTTTTAAGCTTTATTTGAAAGGTCAAAGCAGTTATACAATCCAGAAACTCTTTATTATCAATTCATTATTTTTGGCCAAAAAAAAAAATCCAGTAAACTTTGTCTCTTGCTTCTTTGCCTGTCAGAAAACTGGAAGACGGGGGCACCTAGGTGGCTCAGATGGTTGGGCATCTGCCTTTGGCTCAGGTCATGATCTCCAGGTCCTGGGATCTCTCTCTCTCCGTCCCTGTCTCTCTCAAATGAATAAATAAGATCTTTAAAAAAAAGAAAGAAAACTGGAAGACAGTGTTGTTTTGGAATTCCTCCTAACTGCCTTTCTGTACTCCCTTGCTCTTCCCTCATCTCTTGTACCTCTCATTGTCTCTATTTTGACTGACTTAGGGTTTGTTATATGATAGTTCATTTGACCTGGTGGCTTTGCTAGGTAAGCAAGAATCAGCTCACTCATGGCCTAACATTGTCTTGCCTTCCCATTCAGATTGAAAGACGATGACAGTGGGGACCATGATCAGAATGAAGAAAACAGCACACAGAAAGATGGTGAGAAGGAAAAAACAGAACGAGACAAGAATCAGGGCAGCAGTAAGAGGAAGGTGAGTTTTGTGCTGTATAGATAGAATTGCCTTTGGACTTGAGACTTGGTTATCTTGTGGAACCTGTTAGGTTAAAGATACCAGATTAACTTGATGGCACCCTATTTTGGAATATCTGCTGCCTTTTTTTTTTTTTTTAAGGGTTTATTTATTTGAGAGAGAGAGAGAATGTGTGTGCACATGTGCTCAAGCAAGGAGAGGAGCAGAGGGAGAGGGGCAAACAGTATCCATGCTGAGCGTGGAGCCAGATTTGGGACTCAATTCCAGGACCCTGGGATCATGACCTGAGCCGAAATGAAGAGTCAGACGCTTAACTAACTGAGGCACACTGGAATATCTGCTTTTGTTCTCAGAAAAAGATTGTTGAATCACTGGCATTCATGGTGGGAGTTAGAACTTTTCCCTTGCCACAGGATCTTGAGATGTTGCCTTGCTTTCCAGCATTCTCCCAGCATGATGAGATATTAACCCTGGAATTTAGCAGAGCTATTTGTTGCTTCATAAGCTGCTGCTGAGTATTTAATCCTACATATCCCTTGAAATTTTAGACTCTTTGGTCAGTAATAATCTAAGCTGAAAGTGACTGGGAAAAGAGAAAGTCTAGAGAATGAGGGACTGATAGATTTCTCTTTCTTTCTTTCTTCCTTTCTTCCTTTTAGGGTTTTATTTATTTATTTGTTAGGGACAGAGAGTGTGCACAAACAGGGGGAAGGGCAGGTAGAGGGAAGATCAGGCTCCCCGCTGAGCAAAGAGCCTAAGTCCTGATCCGAGGACCCTGGGATCATGACCTCAGCTGGAGGCGGATGCTTAACTAACTGAGCCACCTGGGTGTTCCAGATCAACTTCTTTTTTGACATATCAAAACAGTTGTTTCTCTCACAAGGTCGAGGACTATTCAGATACAAGCATTGTAGGTGCTAAGAGAACACAAAGGTGAATGAGACTGTGGGTCAGGGGCTTCCATTTAATAGTAGCAGTAATAATGATAGCTGACACTGAGCACTTACTGTGTGCCGGGCACTGTGCTAAGCACTTTAGATCTATTAATTTATTTGATCTGCTCAGCAACCCTGTGATATGGTTATGATTATTTTCTTCATTTTGTAGATATGCAGCAGAGGCACAAACACGTTAAGCTGCTTGCTCAGGTTACTAGCCAGTAAGTGATAAAGTGTCCTAGAGGAGGCAATATTTGGCCTGGGAGTACTTGGCTGAGATAAGATATAAACATAAATACCTAAGATAGAAAACAGAAAGTTACGAATGCCATAAGAATACAGATAAAATGTTACAGGAGCTTAGAGTCAGTTAACCACTAAGGAAATTTACTGGTAAGTGGAATATTGGGCATAATGCAGGTAATTGAGGATGTGTCCTTTTTGTGGAGGTGATAAGGGGTGACACCATAAAATGTTTTCTCTGTCTCAGATCATGTGAAAAATGCCCCAGATTAACACACCTTCTTTACTTCATAGGCTGTTGTGCCTGGACCAGCAGAGCATCCCCTGCAGTACAACTATACTTTCTGGTACTCCAGAAGGACCCCCGGCCGTCCCACCAGCTCACAGAGCTACGAACAGAATATCAAACAGATTGGCACCTTTGCCTCCGTGAGTACTTACTGCTTTAATGTAATGAGCCTTGGTAGAACATTCGTCCCTATATTTACATCATAGTGTTTTTTTACTTTCCTGGTAACTTGGGATTCTGGTTTCCTTATTTGACTGACTGAGTCCCCAAGATCAGGTTTGTTCATTCTTAGATTTTTCATCAGACATCCATAAGTAACATGCATAGGAATCAAGAAATATATGAGTTGTCGAATTGACTGTAAGGGGACAATACAAAAAAACAGGTTTGTTTAAGTAGATGTGTACTGAGTCCCTATTGCATGCAAAGTGTCATGGAGGATAAAACATTTTATAATACGCTATATTTATTTTTATGAAGCTTGACAGTAAAGTCAAGAATAAAATTCAAAAGTTTTTCTTATATTAAGAACCTCCTATTAATGGGGCATCTGGCTGGTAGAGCGTGGAACTCTTAATCTTGGGACAGAGAGCTTACTTAAAAAAAAGAAAAATGAACCTCCCATTAGAGTTTTGGGTACATTAAGAACTATGCATAAAGTAGCATCTTTTTCCTGTGTTCAGAAAGAAAATTAAATCCTAATCATTGTTTTTGTAAGTACTGTCAGAGTCAGAAATAGCCCCAGCTCTGTCTCTCTCCCTCACGGGTGGCTCGGTTTCCATATCTGCAGCTAACACCAGTCTTGTTCAACAAAAAATTTTTATGCACTTCCTACATGCTGTACATTTGATTTCTGGGCAGAATCAAATGCAGGATTTGTTGTTTTCTTGAAATTGTGGAGGTCTTTTCCTATTTAAGATGCAGACACTAGAAATGGAAACTGTAACAGACAGTAAACATTACAATACATTGCTAAAGAAGAATGACACAGTAATAGGCACTTGATGTAGTTTCCTTTGATCATATAATAACCCTATGAGGTCAGTGATATTATCCATATTTTACAAACAAGAAAAGTGAGACTTGTATTAAGTATCTGCTCAAAGTGTCAAGTCAGTCAGAATCTACTTGAAGTGGAGGAGCCAGGATTGAAACTTAGGTTGGGTAGGTTGTAAAAGCTACATTCCAAAACCCATACATTCTTTCATTATGCCAAAATGCAAGTCAGGTGTCTCTGATTTTTTTAATGCTGCTTTCTTAGACAAACTATTTCTCCATTTATTATTAATCAGATATATGTGTGTGTATGTCATATGTATCTGGTAATCAGATTAGCTGATTACTCTGCTGAGTTGATATCATTTCAGCCCAAAGCAAGGATTTGTTTTAGTTAGCCTGTGCTTGCTTATTTATTTATTTATTTGTTTATTTATTTATTTATTTTTAAAAGTAGGCTCCATGCCCAGCGTGGGACTCAAACTCATGACCCTGAGATTAAGGGTTGTATGCTCCTCCAACTGAGCCAGCCAGGTGCCCGCTTGTACTCCCTTATTACTGGTAGATACAGGCTTTTTTGTAATACTAAAAATAGCTTGCGCACTGGGTGCATATTTAGTTCAGGAAATGTTTGTTGAGTCAATTCACCAACAGTTCTAAAATTAATTAAGCTCTTGCCCTTAGAGAAGTAAGCCATTCTAACAGTGATAAGTGCTATAGGAAAGGCTGAAGTGCTCTTGAAGTTCAGAGGAAAGAAGAAATTAATTCCAGCTTGGGGAAAGCCTCTTTGGAGGAGATGGGCTTAAAATTAAAGAGTCCTGGTGGGCTCATTCATTAGAACATGTGACTCTTGGGGCACCTTAGTGGCTCAGTGGGTTAAAGCCTCTACCTCCGGCTCAGGTTATGATCCCAGGGTCCTAGGATCAAGCCCCGAGTCAGGCTCTCTACTCAGTGGGGAGCCTGCTTTCCCCCTCTCTCTCTGCCTGCCTCTCTGCCTACTTGTGATCTCTGTCAAATAAATAAATAAAATCTTTAAAAAAAAAAAAAAAAAGAACATGTAACTGTTGATCTCCTGGTTGTGAGTTCAAGCCCCTGGGTGTAGACATTGGGTGTAGACATTACTAAGAAAATAAATTAATATACATACAGATAAATAGGTAGATTGAGATATATATGTGTGTGTGTGTGTATATATACACACACAATATGTAATATTATATATATATATAATTGAACTTAAAAATTTGAACAGGAGATGAAAAAACAATTGTTGGTAAAGGGAATAATAGAAATAAACTTTTGAAAATATCAGCGCATTCCTAACATTCCTGTATCTATCACAAAAATATTGATGACCTGCCATATGGGAATGTTAGACATTACAGGGAACATAGCAGCCTGTTGTGTTCTGAACAACTGGATGAGCACTCGGAGGGTCAGAGAAGACTGAACTAGGGTAAGGTTGGGGGAGGAAGTTTTCTTTCAGGATTCTGATTAGTTATTTGGGGGTAATTGTGAATATTTCTAGCATTTTTCTTTTCCTTTTAAGATAGGTGTATGATGAATTTACTCAGCTTGTGCACAAAGGGTTTCTTTTTTTTTTTTTTTTTTAAGATTTTATTTATTTGACAGAGAGAGCGCACGAGTAGGCAGAGTGGCAGGCAGAGGGAGAGGGAGAAGTAGGCTCTCTGCTGAGCCAGGGAGCCTGATCTGGAGCTCAATCCTGGGACCCTGAATCATGACCTGAGCCAAAGGCAGAAGCTTAACCTACTGAGCCACCCAGGCGCCCTTTCTTTTCTTTTTTTAAGATTTGTTTTATTAGGGAGTGCGTGCACAAGTTGGAGGAGGAAGAGGCAGACTCCCTACTTAGCAGGGAGCCCAACATGGGGCTTCATATGCAGGGCTCGAAACCAGGACCCTGGGATCACCACTGGAGCCAAAGGCAGATGCTTAACTGACTGAGCCACCCAGGTGCCTCTTCTTTTCTTCTCTTTGGCATAAATATTGAGTTGACTAGAGCAGCATCATTAGCATCATCTGGGGTATCATTCTTCTAGAATCCGTGGATGTGTGACCACTGTTGGCTGTCTGGTAATTCAAGGCATCAGGAAATGTCTCATAATATTAGGTTCCTCACAGAGAAATAATCACATTGTGGAACATTTTATCAAATCCAAAGCAGTATTTCTCAGTGCTCCTTAATCCTAATATTTGACCATATTTAAAAGTTCTCGAAGTCAGGATGACTACAAAGGCAGTGTCTTAAAATGGAAAGAGCATTGGTCTTGGGGATCTCATGGCTCATCTGCTATGGTGCTGGACTCAGGGCAGGGCCAATTCTGAAACCATTTTTTCAACTATGAAATGAGAAACGTAGTTGAGATTATTTCTTTTTTCAAAGATTTTATTTTAGAAAGTGTGTGTATAAGTGGTGGGAGGGACAGACGGAGAGGAAGAGGAGAGCAGACTTCCTGCTGAGTGCAGAGCCTGATGTAGGGCTGGATCCTAGCACCCCAAGACCATGACCTGAGGCAAAAGCAAGAGTCAGACACTCAAGCAACTGAGCCACCCAGGTGCCCCGAGATTATTTCTTTCTTTCTTTCTTTCTTTTTTTTTTTTAAGGTTTTATTTATTTATTTGAGAGAGACACAGTGAAAGAGGGAACACAAGCAGGGGAGGGAGAAGCAGGCTTCCCGCCAAGCAGGAAGCCTGATGCGGGGCTCGGTCCCAGGATACTGAGATCAGGACCCGAGCCAAAGGCAGACGCTTAGCAACTGAGCCACCCAGGCGCCCCCCAAGATTATTTCTGAAGTCTTTTTTTTTTTTTTTTTGTGCAGCCTACATTCTGAGTCTGAACATTTATTTTGTGGTTTCAGTGAGGAGTTTCAAATACCAAAATTGCCTAAAGAGAAGGAAGAGGAAATCTTTTAAAGCCTAATAATATTTCTCAAGTTTTTCATTTCATCTCTCTTGTGATTCAGATGTACAATGGTGACTGAGATTCTGTAGTCTGACTATAGAATTAAGAGACCAAACGGCCAATAAAGCATTGCTCAGTCGGGGAATTGGGGGCGCTGATATACTTTCTCCCTAACCACCCCCACCCCCAATTCCTAATTCACAGTGAGCTACAAGTTCTAGTGGGTGTATTTTGATTCTTCCTACTGTGTCAGAGTGGAAAAAGATGATCGCTCGTTTAATACATATGGCCACTTAACACTCCCTAGTTGCTATATACAATTAAACATAGCGGTTGTCGAGATGAGACACTGGTTCAAAATCCTATGAATGGCATTTGTTCCTGACTTCTTTGTAACATGAGACAGTTCCCATGTTCCTATTCTCTAGAGGAACAGCCTCTTCATAAAGTGTAAGGTCTCCTTCTCTTTAGTTACTGTCCACATTTAGAAGTATGACCTGAATCTCATCTCAGTGGCCCGTTTTCAGCTACGCGTTGTGATGTCTTGATGGGTGTTTGTTCAGAGCCTCCTCATTGCTGTGTTGGCGAATACCAACTGTCCTCACACTGTTCCATGTTTTTTCTTTCTTCCTAAAGTGTGCCTCTTCACTGGCCAGTACTTCGTGGGGCCAGTACCTGTGAGTTACAAAAGACTGGGGAAGTAAGGTCTCCTTATCATGGCACTACTGAGAGAAACAGGAGTAGCTTGATGAGTAGAAATAAGCATGCATCTGATAGAGAAATACATCTGATAAGGCATGCATCTGATAAGAAATGTGTCCAGTTTTCTAACAGGATTATGAAGGAGGGGCAAGGAGAAACATAAATTTTCTAGTTCAGAAGAGGAACTTAAACCCCAAATATGAGAGGCCGAGTTCTGTTTGGTTTTGGTCGTCCTGGCCTTACCAAGGGCACCATGGGTTAGAGTAGTGAACTAAATGTATTCATTGTAGTTTATGCTGTATCTGCCAGTAAACAGTCTGCGATTGAGAAGCGATCAGACTTCATGGGGATGTGACTACAGCATGATGACTGTAGTTAATAATGCTATATTTTTTACAAAGTGATTTGGTTCTAAAAAATTACATGTATGTGGCACTTAATATACCTCAAGACTAAAAGGATTCCGCTGTGTTGGGACGCCTGCCTGGCTCAGTCGGTAGAGGGGCACTCTTTATTTTTTTTTTTTTTAAGGTTTTATTTACTCACTTGACAGAGTACAAGCAGGGGGAACAGCAGAGGGAGAAAGGGAGAGAGAGAAGCAGGCCCCAGGCTGAGCAGGGAGCCGGATACAGGGCTGGATCCTAGGAACTTGAGATCACGACCTGATCCGAAGGCAGATACTAAACTGACTGAGCCACCTAGGCGCCCCAACTATGAGACTCTCAATCTCAGGGTCATGAGTTCAAGCCCCGTGTTGGGCATAGAGCCTACTTAAGAAAAAAATAAACTGGAAGGATTTCACTATGTAAAACAGGGTCCTCTTATAGCATGCAATGATTATCCTGGGGCTTCCATAAATAGGGGTCCTGGCTGAGGGAGGCATTTTCCACCTAAAAAGTTTTTATTCTTATATCAACAGTATTATATTTCTGTACTTCCCATACAACATGCCTTCCTTCCCACATGCTTCCCCAAATGAAAATGTGTCCTCCAAAACGTCGAGTCTGTAACAGAGTGTCCATGTTTATGTTCTTCTTTTAAATCTCATACTTATTCGAAGAAAAAGGAAGGATACATCTTTTGTGCTCTGGGGCCTTCTCTCTACAGGTGGAGCAGTTCTGGAGGTTTTATAGCCACATGGTACGTCCCGGGGACCTGACAGGCCACAGTGACTTCCATCTCTTCAAAGAAGGAATTAAACCCATGTGGGAGGTAAGCCCGGAGTACCTCAGACTGCTGTTCTGAGTGTTTGCGGGGTTTTTTTTAGCCCTGCTAAGGTTAAAAGTATTTAAAGATTTCTCTCAAAGCTGCAACACTATTTGGTACATCCTTGGAGCCAGGACCTCTGGGAAAGGGCACTGATGTCATTGCTTGTCTGTATGTTTACAAAGATTTTTTTATCACTAAAGTGGTTATTATAACAACATTAAAGGACTTTTTTTTAAATTACCCTTAATCCCATTAAACTGTGTGTGTGTGTGTGTGTGTGTGAGAGAGAGAGAGAGAGAGAGAGAGAGATACTACTGCAGTGTATATGTGATTGAAGTGGGTAAAAAGTGAGTTGGAGTAGTTGGAGGCCCAGAGCTGAGCTCTGTGATCTCTTTGCTGTAATCCATCTTCTGTTCTGATGCCAGGGCATTTTTTAGAAGACAAATGTGAACACATACATACATACCCAACTACAGGCCCTACGCAACTCTGCATTGGTCACATTATCTTGCGCTCACTAACCCTCCAGGCCTCATCTCCCAGCATGCCCAGGCCTTCCCTTCGGAGCAGCTAGCCTTCTTCTTTGCATACCTCCCTGACACACAGCCCCAGTTTGTACACAGACATGTTTTTCTCAATGTCTGCAGACCCTTCGCCTGTTTTACCTAACTGTACGTCCCTCAAGACCCAGGTTAAATGTTTCCACTTCTTGAGTGTTTCTGTCTTATTCTTAACTTAACGTATCTCTGTTACAGCAACACTTGTCAGACTGTACTGCCGAGATTAATTTTCTTGGCTTTCTCCTCCACTAGACTAGATCTGGTAGAGACTGTGGCTTCACGTCTGTATGCTTGAGACTTAGTGACACTTGGTAAACTTCTAGTGAATGAAGCGCAAGGAATGATGTATGTTTGAAATCTGACATCACTTTATTTTGATTCCAAAGTAGTTTGAGAAAAAGAGGATTATTTTTGAAAGGTTGGTTTAGCCACTCATTGTTGTGGTTTATACCAAGGAGTCTCACCTTGTTTTTCTTTTTTTCCCATTTTTTGTCTCCCTGGTCCTACCACCGTTTTTCCTATAAAGTTGAATAACTGAAAAGTGACAAGACATCTTAAGTGTTTGAGGGATCCTTGGCTTTTTTCCTGCCGCATACAAAAGTAAAAGACCGCAAAACCACATTTTAACTTTAATGCTTTCTTTTTTATACAGGATGACGCAAATAAAAATGGTGGCAAGTGGATTATTCGGCTGCGGAAGGGCTTGGCGTCCCGTTGCTGGGAGAATCTTATCCTGGCCATGTTGGGGGAACAGTTCATGGTTGGGGAGGAGATCTGTGGGGCTGTGGTCTCTGTCCGGTTTCAGGTAAGCCACCCCATGGGCAGGTTTGGTTTCTTGTGTTGCCTTTGCTCTCCTCACTGCCCCTGGTTTGTTTTGACGACTCCTTCTGTTCCTCCTGTAGGAGGACATTATTTCCATATGGAATAAGACTGCCAGTGACCAAGCAACCACAGCCCGAATCCGGGATACGCTTCGGCGAGTGCTTAATCTACCTCCCAACACCATTATGGAGTACAAAACCCACACCGACAGCATCAAGTACGTTTTGGGGGTGCTTGGGGGGTATGTCCCTAAGCTTAGGAGAAGTAGGTCCTTAGTTGGGCCCAGAGGAATACAGTCAAACAGGAGCCAGACTTATGGAGAAGGGACAGACCAGTCTTCCCCTCTAGTGCTTTTGGCCACTCGTAGCAGTTTTTTGCTGGTGAGGCTCCCTGCCCACCTACACTGTATGGTGCTTTGTTTGTATCAGAGAGAGCCCTTCTGCACAGTCCCAGTTTCGCTGCCTGGGCTTGCTTTATTTACATAGGCTGTCGTGTCTTTCATTCACTAACCACTATCTTAAAATGAAAGACAAAGTGCTCTTCGTTTTCTTGCTGTTTTTTAAGATAATTTTACTGAACGGTCAAGTCCTCCTCCCTGTCCGCCCCTCACCCCACTCTTGCATGTCTTTTTAACCTGTTAGCATCAGTCTGTTTTCTTTGTCCTGGGAAGTTGACTTCTTAATGGGAATGAAGACTCCCACTTTCCTGTGTCTATGGAGCTGAACTTGTAGAGGAAGGAGAATAGTGTGGTTGTGAGAGCAGAATCTAAGGGGGAAGCATGAATGCCAAAGGGGGGAAGTAAGCTTTGTGATCTACCTAGGACTTGGGGTACCTAGAGTTGGATGTCCACAAATGAGAATCACTGGTTGGGGTTGCTCCTTCAGTGATCGAAGCCATAAATAAATTCAGATTACTATGAAGAAGTTGTGGGGAGTGGCTGTCAGGTTTTCTCAAAATTGGAGGGAGAGCTAGCCAACTAGGAGTCGGGACTTTTAGGTTTAACTCTCTCCTTTGACTCCAGTATCAATATGTGCCTTTGGCAAGTCTCTGCCACTCTGCTTCAGTCTCCCCATCTGTAAAATGGGGGATAATAATACTTTACCTAACAGGGTTGTTGTGAGGCTGATTTAATCTTTGTAATTGAAGGTCCTCAGGTGGAGAATGCTCTTATAGGACGAAGTATTATTACTGCTATCATCGTCATCATTAGTAATAATATCATCATCATGTTATTCTTATTAGAGACTAGTAATGAGCCCAGCGATGCTGTTCAGCAGGGAAACTTTGGGAATCTTTTTTCCCATGCATTCACAGAGAATGTTGTGGGTGGAGTTGGCTTAAACCAGCTAAGTGCCAGTTTGTTACTGGGAACACTGCCACAGGAGTTGGTCCGTAATCATATGGCTGGCTGTGACTCACCTGGAGCCACCAGCAGTTTATTAGCCAGCCATGGCCCCGGTTGCTTGCCGTAGCAGTTCTGAGTTAGCCTTGTTTTTCTCTGGGCAGATTTTCCTATTCTTCGTTCTGAGAGAGAATAGTTTCTGCCCTCCAGCCAGACACTCCAAGCTGGAGGGATCCACACCACTTTTTCTAGGACTCTTATGTTCAAGGTTCCCAAATGCCCTCCATCCCCCATTCCCCTCAAAAGCAAGCTTTCACCTGGATAGAAAGGGAAAGAAGGTATTTTTCAACTCTGCCCTCTCCACTATTCTCCCTCTCTAATACCCTGAGGCGGTTCTTCCTAACTTTTGTAGAAATGGGTGAACAAGTCCTTACAGAGTCTAGGAGAGCCCGTGGGCTTTGCCTTAGTCTGCTTCTCGCTGCTTTATCAAGAGATCTGCCTAGCACTCCAGCCCTGCAGCTACAGGGACCAGAAACCCTCCTTGAGTCCCAGATGCTACTTTCCCTCGCGTCTCCCTCTCTTTCCTCTCCCAATGTGCCCACCTTTTGCACTTCCACTAGAATGCCAGGCAGGCTGGGCCCCCAAAGGCTCCTTTTTCAAAACCTCTGGAAGCCGCGGTTGAATGTGCCATGACCCTCTCCCTCTCTGGATGGCACCATCATTGAAGCTGGCATCACCGGAGTCTCTTGTTCTGTTGGCGTGCTACCTGGAAGATCCTTCTGTCCTGGACAAGAGGAATTGGAAGAGCATTTTATGTTTTAAGAACAGGCTGACACGCAGCAGCTACAACAACAGCTGAGATCACTTAATAAATGGTGCTAAACTAGCTTGTCTCATGCTCTCGCTCTTTATGGTGCATCAAAGAAGTGGCCTTTCGGACTGACTGTCACCATATTAAGGAATGGCACAGACTTCTCCGTGGAGGGCCATCTGGGGAATGCAGCCTCATTTCCATAAGCCCATTGTAGTGTCACATGGTATTTTGTTCCAGTTCTGCTGAGGTCTGACATAATGAGGTGACATCTCGCTCTCAAAATGAGACCCCATTTTCTGGTACTTGAATTGTAGTTCCCATGTGGTCACGGTGATGACTAGACCAGAGTGATTTCTGATTAGAATTCAGCTTGAAAGTCTATTAAGGTTGGAAAGGGGGATCCTTGGCCTTTGCTTCGCTGACTTTGTTTGCTTTACTTCAAAGAACTCTCTTGCTTGGAGGTGAAGCCCTGCTTTTTTGTCTGTGTGTGGCTTGTGTGTATGTAGTTTCCTCGCTTTGTGTTAACAGGGTTTTCTCACTGTGCCAGAGCTGCCCAAGCCACGAGCTCTCTGCCAGCCTTCTCCCTTCTGTTTTCCATTTAGAGCCAAATCCTCTTCCTCTTTGAGCTAGTCCTGCTTGCAAGGTTTCAGGGTTCTAGCCCTTCCCTCTCTCCCGGTCCCCAGGGTTGTTGTGCATCAGGATCTGGGGTGGGGAAGTCTTCGTCCTGTAAGGTTTGCTCCTTAGAGTATCGGACTGTAGTGCACACCAGCCCCTCAGATGCTTTGTGGCTTGGCTTGTACACACTGCAGCACAGCCTTCAGGCCCCTGACCTGCATGTAGGATTTCAACAGGTCTTGTTACTTTAAGTTTTCTTAGGAGCTCCTACCCAAACCAGAAGTAAACCATTTTTGCAGAACTGTAGGTCAGGCCGCCTGATGGTATCTTAAAGGTGGCTGTGGGTGTGATGTGGAGTTTTCCAAAGTGGCTCTTCCATTTTGGCAGCAACACCCTGCACTTCTCCCGTCCTGATTGACCACCAGGCTGCACATGGCCCGGGATCTCACAACACACAACGGGACTAGCACTGAACATTCTGGAGGTGTTTGTGTGATTGTTTCTCTGTTTATCGCCTATCCAAAATTGGTTGAAATACCTGGAAAACGGGAGATTTGTTGGCATATGGAAATGCCTGTTCTCTATGTTTTCAGCATTTGTCAAAGAATTACCTTGTATGGCCTTTTCCCTCTTGCCTTCCAATATTATGTTACATGTATTGACCTTGATTGCCACTATATAACTAGTCCAGGAGATGAGCTTGATGTCACCATCCAGAGTAAGAGTTGATCGGAAAGCACCAAACCCACGCGGAGGCCCCTGTGATCATTGCCAAATGTCAACAGAAATCAGAGCTGTTCTGCTTTGTTCTAGTCCTTGTGGCTCTCCCACTGGAGATTAAGCCCAGGAGCAGCACCAAGAACTTGAGAACTCGGGGAAGTGAAGGAAGAAGGAGCAGTTCTCCCTCAAGTTCTCTGGAGAGTAGGGCTGCTGGAAATAGTGAGGGGCATTTTTCTAGGAATGGCTTCAATTTCTCAGTCACATTTCTCCACCTCGCTGTATCAGTCCAGTTTTCAATGTCCTTTTTCAACTATTTGGTTTTTCCAGCCTTTCCCTAATCATGCTGCTTGTGGCCTCTTCCTGCTATACTCCTAGGTGGGCTGAGGCCAGCGCTGCTGCCTGGTGAGCTGCTTCACTGTAGAGGGGATGCCTGCCTGCTGCCTCCGACTGTTCATTGCCAATAGTTCCGCCCCCCTGAAGGGTGAGCAGGTCCCATTGAGAAATGGGAAACCTGTTCAATTGAGTGTTAGCGCAGGTGCATGGCTCCTCTTAATGAGACCAGTCGTAGTTGAGATTTCATAGGTTTGGGTCCTTGCAAGCATCGAGTAACTAACTGTATCCTCTTTTGAGGAGAAATCTCATAATGTAGCCAGACCTGCAAACACCAGGGCATCACCAGGATAAAACTTGGCACAGAGCTACATAAAGCACCAGTATCTTCTGTGAGGAAATTCCTCTTTGGAATAGTCCCATTGAGTTCCTTTGTGCATCTGGCCTGGAATGGAAAAGGGGAACGCAGGGCCAGCTTCACTAAGTAGGCCACAGCACTGGGGAGTCTGACCAGACCCCTCCGCACAGGAAGTTGAGTGTAGGTGACTTCTCTTTATTACTTTATTCTAGAAGAGAGATGGGTCAAACATGGGGACTTTGCTGTGCCACATCTAGATTTCATCGTATTTGAACATTGAACTTTATAGGCAAGAACCAGCCATCCCTTCTCCTATCTTGTCTAAATCAGAGTCCTAGCTTGCTGGCACTGAGTCACACTGGCAGAATTGCTGGCTTTGCGATTATGATGGCTTTGCGATTATGAAATGTTTCCCCATACTGATGTTCAAAGCAAAGAAAGCCCAAACTAGCAGGAGGCTGAGCTCGTCCATGAGGATCAGGTGCCAGCCAAATGCAAGGCTGTAACCCAGACTTTCGGCAGGGTGGGAGAGCAAATACGGTTATACAGGAAGTGAGATCTCTGCTGTCAGAGTTTATTTCCTGGTAAGTGAGCTGGGACAAGAGTGGTCTCTAAAGGACTCTTTGTCACTTTGTCATTTGAATCTGTTCAGAATTCCCTATAGGCTCTGTTAATCTCAGGGCAAAATAAATTTATTTATTTATAAGAAACTTCATTCGTATGACACTTCTAACATTTAACTTGTTATTTCTTTACCTTTAAAAGAAGCAAGTTTTAATATTACCTAAAATTCCTGAAATGCCAGTTGGAGAATAGCTAGAAAATTCGCACCAGCTCTAGGTGGTTGACTTGCCTCTTAGCCAAGCATTGGCCTACAAGAGTAGGAGTGATTGTTCCAATGACTGTGACCAACTGTTTGATTTCCACTGAATCCATGTGAGGAAATCTCTGTACCCAGATTCTTCATGTTGAGGTTTAGCATCTGAAGAAGATCCTTCTGAAGAAAATGGGAGGGCAGTTTCATACTGGAATGGATTAGAGGGGAACTCTGAAATCTGTATTTCAGCAGGTTCTTGACACAGAGAACTGCTCTGTTTGGACTAGTGTAGGCCTTTCTGGAAACAGAAGGATAAATGAGATGAAACTTCAGCACAACCATGTAGTTTCTTGTTGACACCTAAATTGCTCAAAATAGAATTGAAATCTCACTGTTAGAAGGAGAGAGGGGTTTCTTAGGCCACTGCCCAAGCGTCGGACTTGCTTTGCCCTTACCTTTTGGAATGGAGAATGAAACAGCCTTCTGATGTCACTCATGGACTCAGGAAGTTCACCGCATCACCGCCTCTCCAGAAAGGGCTGTGGAACAGATGTCTTGCTGTGGACATTGAGTTTGTGAATTGACAAAGACTGGCACGCTTGCTTGGCGGTCTTAGATTTTTTTTTCAATTCAGTTAGCATGTATGAGTAGCTTTGATAATACTCTCTGGAGAAACCATCAACCACAGGGTAGATCATTAACTTATAATTGCTGCTGCTGTTCAAAAGAGAGAAAAACTAATGAAACTGGTATAAATAATACCCGGAAGAAGGACTTTGTCATACCAGGTCTCTGTATTTAATCCCTCCCTATTAAGAAAGAAAGAAAGAAAAGATACCCATAGAAGGCCTAGTAATGAAGTATATTCATTCTTTGACCGTAATACTAAACTTGCAGTGAGTGACATAATGTGTTGTCGCCCTAGGTATTTTCATCCCTTTAAACTGAGAATGAGAATGGCATACTTGCCACTAAGGGACTTTCTATTTAGAAATACGAAATTATCCATTATATATATATTTGCACATATACTTATTTATTTATTTCCCAGGGACCATATCAGGCACTTTCTCCCTAATGGGGCTTAAAAGTAGCTAGGGCAAAAAGGTAGGACATCAGCTCCTCCGAGGAAACTCGAGGTGGTTTAGGGCTTCAGGATGCATGGGAGATTTCGTTTTCTCCTGGTTTTTTTGGCCAGGGTCACCAAGGGCTTGTTCTTTGTGGAGCAGCACCCAGAAAGACTATGTATCCCTCGGTCACATTTCTTATCCCTTCTTAACCCCAATTACTAAATTGATTTAATCGGCATGAAAGTTACGAGGAGCTAGAATGTTGAACTATGACCTACACAGTTTAAAGTTTAAGTAATAGTTACGTGGGTATTTCCAGAAACAGATGGAACCTGATACAGATTTGGGGTGTGAGTTGAGAGGGGTCAGAAGGTTGGAAATATGAAAGCAGAGGAAGTGCTGTAGTTGCCTCATTGCATCTCCGGATGTCATGATGCTGTTGGGTACCTGCCCTGACCCCCAGGGTGAGACCTTGTGAAGAAAAATAGTTTCTGCCACCTGTCCTCATGCCCTCAAGGCAGAAAGCACTGTTGCCCTTTGCCCCAGTGATGAGCAGTGTCTCCAGGGATGGTCGAGCTTAGCTCTGACCTCAGTGGCCCCCTGGTAGACTTGCAGCAACAGGTAGAAGGACTGTGGCAAATGCTTTAGGGATAGTGAGGGCCAGACTTCGCCAGTGGAGCAAGCTGGGAGTAGTGCCAACTGCCCCTGAGAGGAGCTGGCCACCACTGCTGATGTGAGTGGAAAGTCTAGGTGGGAAGCCTTACCACTGGGCATCCGGTACTGGTGGGTTCCACACGACCTGGGGGTATCTACAGTGGGATGTGGGGTTATCGTATCTGTGCTCTTTGTTAAAAAGCCCTTGACCTGAATGTGCTATTGTGTTTTTTGTCTCTGGTTTGCCAGGGCCTGGGAGGAGTTTCATGGCCTGGTGAACAGCAGCGGCCGCTGATCGGACGCTCCCCTCTGTCTCTCACACTCAGGGTAGGGCCTTGTCTATCTTCTCTGTAACCTTGTGACATACCTCTCGGCCATAGGCCCCCTCTCTCCCAGGGCTTGCCCTCTCCCCATTTACTGCATGTCTGGCTTCTGCCAACATGGAGCCTGCTCTGACCTCTCATCTTTGACTGAATGTCACAGTCTCACAGAAAAGTACTGAGTCCAAGAGCATGGAATCGTCCTCACTGGGTCACAGGTCTCCTGGTGAACCTCTGCTAAGATTGTTTAACTTACTATACCCTTTTTCTTATTTGGAAAAGTGAGGTTCCACTGTCTAAAATGTCTCCGATCTCTTCCAGTACCATTTCATGATTATAAATGTGCCACAGACCCTTTGTCTTTTGCCCAGACATGGCCATTTTTAAGCCATTTGGCAGTGTCCTGTGACTAGCAGGGCAGTTCCATAGGCTCCAGTGTGGGTTAGGGGAGAGGAGCACCCGGAAAGACTATGTACCCCTATGTTTATGTTTAGACTATGTTTACTGGTGGTGTTTGTCAGTTGTGAGCAGTGATAGATCCCAAGGGTTTCACAGGGAGAGTTAGCTGAGGTAGATGCCGGGTGTGCTGTCGCCGGCCCTTCACATGCTTACTGGCGGGGAGAGGCCCTGGGACATTGAAGGCGGGGCCAACTGACACGTTCACTTTAAGAACATTTGTATTTCAATTAAAAGAGTGCCAAGTCCGTGTCTGTCTCTTTAGCAGAGGGAACTGGGTCAGTTTATTCTGAATGAGAGGACAGTATTTGCATGTGCCCGCCCTGAGAGTGTATTCCTGGACACTAACTGCCCCACCATCCCTGTGAGAGAGAGGATTGCTAAAATTGGACCAGAACATGCCAGCTGTAGTACCTGCTTCAGAACTCCCCCTTCCCAGGAAGGACATGAGGCAGTTTCAAGAGAAGGAGACCTGCATGCCTCTGATGAGCAGGAAGAGAGGACAACACTGAGGGACAGAAGCAGGTGGCCTGGAGTCTGAGGACTTTGTGGAGCTGGGATCATCTGCAGTTTAGCCGTCCTGGCATGCCTGCATGCGTGGGTGATACCCCTCAGGTCTTTTTTAGTAGTTTAATTCCCTTATTATAAATTCAATTTTTAGATACTAGATTTTTTTTAAAGTTACATTTTATTTTAAAAACTTCTCTGTAAAATATAGTCAACAGAATTCTGAAGTGGCTACTAGTTTATACACACCGGGAGGGGTGAAAAACATGCCTGGGCTGTAATGTTGGCTACACTGATTTGCAGGATGAAAAGTCAGATTTCCAGAGACCTGGCACTATAATGGAATTGTTTAATAATGTTACCATGTTTGATTATTTCTAGTATTTCTTTTTTTTCTTGGTTTTTAATATCCCTAAAATCAGGTTGCTTACTGTGTATATGATAAAAAAATTTTTGACGTAGTTTAATTGGCAGTGTTTACTTAGAGTACCTAAAATGATGGGCTTTTTAAAAATCAATAGCATCTTATATTCTATGAGGGGGGGAAAGGCTTTAAAATGAAACTAGAATAAGAATGGGAGAAAATTTAAAACTATTCCCTCCCCTTTGCTAACACTGAATCCCTCAGGAAAGGTATCTTTGAATTGCCTCGGAATCACATGCTTCATATCATTGCTGTTTTGCAGTCTCTTTGTTCTTTCTGTTTGCCCCTGTATCTTTTTTATCTGGCAGATGAAGAAAGCACTTCATGAACACTTCATAATTTAGGTGTTCTTTTTTTTTTTTTTTTAAGTGGGCTCCACGCCCAACGTGGGGCTTGAATTCACCACCCTGAGATCAAGTCGGATGCTTTACCGCCTGAGCCAGTTAGGAGCCCCCTAGGTGTTCTCCTTGAAGCACGGCCTTGGGAGTCTGAGAGGACTGTTAGTGTCTAAACGAAAAAAAAATCACCTCACTTCATTGTCCTAAAGACCCGAAAAGGACTCCATATTTCATTCCTATCGCCTCACCCCTGGAAGAGGTGCTCTGAGGCTGTGTACCTCCAGCTCATAGCTCCTCATCCTCTCCACCTTTTCTTCTCCCCCTTCCAAGTAGACCATGATCTGGGGAGAAATAAAAACTGCTATGTAAGTAATTCTTTTTTAAAGTAATTCTTCTTGAACCAAAATGCTTCTCTTCAGTTTATCTGATATTTCATGCTATTACACATAACTGCTAATATTCTAGAACTGTTTCACTTGATCTGCATTACAAATCAGTATTGCACTTTTAACCATAGTCCCCGTTAACTGCTGGGGGAGGATTTAGGGTTACTTATATGTCTGGTCTGGCATGCGCAGAGCAGTGATCTGTGTTGTTGGGGAATGGAGTTGGCACTCAGTGGGAGATTAGAGATTGAAACTTGCCCAACTGAACCCAAGAAGGGTTTGCAGTCTTATTTAATATCTGCTGAGGGGGGCACCTGGGTGGCTCAGTGGGTTAAAGCCTCTGCTTTCGACTCAGGTCATGATCCCAGGGTCCTGGGATCGAGCCCCACATCGGGCTCTCTGCTCCGCGGAAAGGCTGTTTCCTCCTCTCTCCCTGCCTGCCTCTCTTGCCTACTTGTAATCTCTGTCTGTCAAATAAATAAATAAAAAATCTTAAAAAAAAAAAAATATCTGCTGAGGAAGAGAGGAGGAAGCCAGAGCTGGCCTGGGGTGGACAGCTGACAGAGAATGTTCCTCTGAAGACCGTGTGCAGGCTGAATTGTAATGTACCCCCAGATGGCTGGATCCCAGATTGCCCTTGAGGCCCAGAACCACTGTGCTGCCCCTGCTGGGCACGAGCACAGCGACAGCTTCCTACAAGAACAGAGAGGCATTCCTCTGAGGAGCCAACCACCTTGCTTCTCTGTTGTGTACCCTCAGGAGCCAACCTCTACCTCAGCTTATTCTTCCCAGAGCTGGAACTTGTCTTTTTCTCTAGAAGGATGAAAATGGTGATTATGTGGAGGCAGAGCAAATTGGAAACCTGTTTCAGAGTATTTGGGGAACAGATTTGCCCAGGATGCCTGGGAATGTGAAGTTGGAAGCCAGTTTGGTTAGGGCACTGGTATTTCTGAGACCCCACTATCAGGACAAAGAATCATCAAGTAGAGAACGTCTTTCTGACTTCTCTAGCCTTATGGGTCTTTTGGCTCCTGTGCCCTGTTGTGTAAAAATCCTTGGGAATAAATTAAGATAGAGTGGGAAAATTGATATCTGAAAAGCCCCTGATTTAAATCCGTATACTCGGCACAGTCCCCGTTGCTTATTTTACATAAATTCACAGGTGAGGATGTAAAAATGTCTTATTTCCTTCTAAAAGATCTGTTGTATCATTTAAAACAACAACAAAAACAGAAAACCCTTCCTGGTCGTCCAAGCAGCATCACAACATTGCTAGGTGGCTAGAGTGGCTAACTTTTAGGAGCTCACTCTAGATTTTCTAAATTATAGTTTGCTTTTAAAAGAACAGAAGCCCATCTTTTATTAAAAAAAAAAAAAACTTAAAAGTTGCCTGTGACCTCTGCCACTTCCTGTCTTCCTCCTTCTTTTCTCCTAATCTCTCTGGCACTACAGCCCTTGGGTGAGGGACGGAACCGCGGATTAGTTCCCAGCTGGTCTGAGGTGAACACATTCGTCAGGCTAAATTTGGCAGCAAGCTGTTCTCAGCCCACTTTTTTTTTTTAGAGGAGCTGGACCAGAGCCACCAGCTGCCACCAGCCTGTCATTGTCAGGAGGAGCCTGTCACCTGTTCTTGTTGTTCTTTGTTTTCTTTTGTATCAAACTCTGGAGAAGCTTAGCTAGATTTTCCTGGCTCCTTACTCTTCTCCCCTTTTCCGCATTACAAATAAACTTTAGAGTGATTGTGCTTTCTTAGATTTTTCTGACCCTGAAGAGATCTGTGACAATAGAAGTACTTAGAATAAATAGTAACTATCTGGATAGGAAAATATTACAGAGCTCTTCAGTTTACCTGCTACAGAGAGAATTTGTCTGTGGCCCAGGCCCAGCACAGTACAGCACAGGACTCTTCCAAAAGATAACGGTGACCTGCTTACAGTGATGACTTGTCCGGAAAGTTCTTTCCTCTTCATCACTAAACAGATGAAAGGGCTGGGTCGAGACACTTGCCTGCCCTCTCTCTTACTCCAAGATAAATCATTCTCCAACAGTCAGAAAATCCTGTGATGCTACTGTCCCACACCCCGCCTTTCTATTTACTCATTTTATTTCTCCCTGCTGATTGACTTTTGTGATCCAGTTGCTCTGCGGGGATAGAGGTGGCATCAAAAGAGAAGAAAGGGAACAGAGCAAACCCTTCCTTCCTAATCACTTCTTTTGTTAGTAGAGCGCTTTTCTGACCCCAGGTCTCAGTGGTACATCATTCCCGAGGGGACTCAGAAGTCACATGCACACATCAGTTATGCCTGCTTTTCTGTTTTATAATCAGAACTTCCTTATTCATCCTTTGCTAGCTACTTGTGGCTCATCAGTGGGATCTGTCCTTTTGAAAAGGGCTTTTAAAAAGGTGATCACCCCATTAAGTTTTTCTTTGTGTGCGGTCTTTCCCTCCTTAGATGGAAATCATCAAAATGCTCAGTAGCTCTGGATAAATAAGCTACGTGGTCATATATAGCCATTATAAAAACACTAGTGGGCTGTTGAGAAAATAACAGTTTCTTCCCAGCCAGAGTTCACCTGCACCAGCTCTGTTTTCCCCTCTCAGTGTACTTGTGCACAGTCATTCTCCTTGTGTAGTGAGAGCTGTTCTTTACTGGCAGCATCTGTTACGCTAAGTGCAGGCTGCTCTTTGTCTGGGCTGAGCATGTTCTTTCATACGTACACTGTACCAGTGGCCATATGCCCAATAAATCGTAGCAATTTTAAGATGGGTCCGTTAAAACTAAGGCTTCTAGAACATTCCACTAAAACTAAAGGGAAATAATGACTCAAAAATCAGATTAATGAGAAATTCTGTTCTGTTCTAGAATTTCAGATACTTTAAAGTCTGAAGCTCTGGGCTAGAGC
This sequence comes from Mellivora capensis, assembly GCA_004024625.1. NCBI lineage: Eukaryota > Metazoa > Chordata > Mammalia > Carnivora > Mustelidae > Mellivora > Mellivora capensis. Next base: position 238,965 of record PISX010000395.1, read on the forward strand.
ACCAGATGAGGTGACCCTTAAAGCCCTGTCCAGCCCTAAGATTGTGGGATTCAGGTGGCATGTGAACTGCTGAGATGTTGGACTTCTAGTAGGGAACAGGAAAGGTTTCTAGGGGCTGCCGAGCCTGTCCACATCCAATGGAAAGCAGCTAAGAGAACATGACTTACCATGGGTTATGTATACACATGCTTCTCTTTTAAGAGTTATAGCTAAGCGTCTAAAGTCAAGGCTATGAGTATTTCACCTTGTGGAATATCCTTTTATAAGGAACTGTAAGTTTTGCACAGAGTTTTTTGGTTGCTAGGTAGGTTGATTTTTTTGAATACATAATACAGTCACATCCTTTGATTTTTTTTTAAGTATGTGTGCATATGTGTTTGAGAGAAAAAAAAGGGGTTTCCTCCCTACTCTGACTGCATCTGCTCAGTTTCTGCTGTAACCCCCCCCCTCCCTCCACTGCCCCACGTAACCATTGTTGTTGGTTTCTTGCGTGGCCTTATAGACTTTATGTCCATACGAACAATATGAACTGTGACCTTATTTCCCCAACCCCCACTTACACAAAAGGTGGTGTACTATGTGCATACGCTATTCCATACCTTTTCAGTTTCTCTTAGAGAGTTTCCCATTTTAGTAGTGAGCTTTCTTGGCTTGTTTTTTTAAGCTGCACAAGTGTCTCAGTGAAGGAATGTGCCATAATATTCATATTTAACCAGTGCCCTTTTGCTAAGTATTTGGGTTGTTTCTAATCTTTGACTGTTGAAAATAGTCAAGTTGAAGTGTTTGAAGGGACTTGGGAGGTGGTTTGCTATGTTGGCATTAGATTAGTAAGGAAGGGAAGTTCTCGGGGTGTGTCATGAGGGCCCTAGAGCTGCCGAGTTCAGGTCTCTACCCCTTCCCCTCCCCCATGTGTGTGTTGTTGCCTATTGAAGATCTGTGTATTGAATGCTTTTTTTTCTCCCATTTTTTTCTTTCAGGGACAATTCAAGCTTTCGAAATACAAAAATAACATTGTGAAAGTACACAAGCTGGCAATAATCCTTTTCTGTATGTGTGTGTTTGTCCAAAATGGATGGGAGATCTCCAGCTGGTCCTTCCATCTGCTCACTGAAGGGACGTCCCTGAGCCGTGCGCTCCCCTTTTGCACTCATTCCTGGAGGACGGATTCCGCTAGACACCCTCCAGCATCGCTGACTTTATAAAGCGGAAAAACAGAAAACGTGACTTTGTAATAGACAAACTTTTTTTTAAATGGGGTTCTGTGGGTGGGGAGTTCAGCCTTTCGTTTTGCTGTGTGCTGTCCAGATGCCTGTCGGGCATTCTGTTGTGCTCTCCTTTGCTGTACGAAGGGCATCGTGACCACGTGTACAAGCCAGAGCTGTCGACTGAGAGTTATCAGTATTATGAATGTGCATCCAGGAAAAGCTTTTTGTTGGAGAGTTCCGGAATAGCTATAAATGCTCTCTTCTAGCTCTGCCATTAAATTATTGGGACATTTTGTTTATTTCTCTCCCCTCTTCCCCCAAGCCCACCATTTTCTGAAAATGTGTTACTGATTTTGTATAGTCTCCTGCCTTATGCCCTCCAGTCCTCCCGCCTATGGAACTCTTTCTTCTTAGGCACTGCTGCACTTAGAATTTTAATCCAGTGAGCCACACTGGTTTCACTGAGGCGGCTCAGAAGGTATGCCTTGGTAAGGTAAACTGGAGCAGAATCCAGTGTGCTTAGGAGCTAGGTTATAATAGCGGTTCCAAGTGCAGGATTTGGAGCTGAGGGCAATGTCTGAAACCAGAGGAGCAGGGATTGTGTGTCCCGCCTGTTTCTGGTGGGTTTTTTGCGTGACCCTCATTGAGGAAGGGAAGCAAAAGCTTGGTTGTCACCCAGTGTTAACACTTAATGTGGTAAATTCTATGATCCTGAAACTGGGGCATCTGATGAAAAGGTGACCGTGATGGGTGGCTTTCTTTGCATGGCTGTGCCTGTCTGAGGAAACCTGCTTTCAGTCCTTACCACCTGGTAGATGCGCTAATGTGTGCTGTTCCACGATACCTGGAGAGAAACCTCTTGTGGGCCACGGCGAACATGCTTTAGAAATGAGTGGTCATGCATCAAAGAAGCCGGGTCACCTGACTCCAGAAGGACTGAAGTCAGAGAGGTCAAAAGAGCACCTAGGATTGAAATAAGTACTGAGTACGAGTCCTACAGCAACCTCCAAGGAGCACTGTCTTACTTGGCTCTTGTGAGCAGAGATCGCAGTACCTTAAATTAAGGCCTCTCCTAAAACCTTTCCTTGAAGGCCAGGCCCTTAGCCACCTGGTCTCAGAGAAATCCTATGAGAGTAACAGGCATTTCTTTATTGTATTTATATTACTCTCTTCCTACTTTCCAACTCCTGAACACCTTCTAATTACCACTTTCTTGGGATGCTTTTTCCCCGAAAGAATGGGAGTCCAGGAGCCAAAAGGAGGTGCTTCCATTACAGGTGAAGTTAGATTGGAGAAGAAGATCTAGCAGTGATTTAAACTCCAGGAGTATGAAGAATGAATTGTAGTGCCCAGACAATTGTGAAGGGCTCAGGCAAATAGAGGAGCAACACTGGCTCAAATGCGGAGCAAAGGCTGCCTCCTGAGTATTTGTCTCGACCCCAGGAAGGGCTTCACTTTTGCCTACACTCAGATTTGCCATGAGAATTCCAAAGAGAGCAGACGTTTGGATTTGCCCTTCTTGGGGCATCTGCCTGACTATCGTGTGTGCGCGAGCGGGTGCGGATGTGTATAATGTGTTCGTGAGGGAGGGGTCCGTCAGGCTGAGTGCTTAGGTGTATGGTCCACATTAATAGTTTTGTGCTTTCTTTGGTCTCATTCAGATTTTTTGAATCTCTTGTGTTTTCTAGAGCTGCTCATGTTTCCCTTCTTGTCATTGCACTATTTGAAAGTAATTTCTTTTACCACCAATAGATGTTGACCCTGTGCTGGTTAGAACAACAGCTATTTCTCTGAGGCAGTGTCTTACCCCACGAGCTCTCCCAGATACTCTCTCCTGCAGCTCTGAGTGGGAGGTTGAAGAGTCCATTTAGCCAAACCACCCATTTTCCAGACTAGCCTGAGAGGTCCTTCCATTTCTTTTTGACTCCGTGGACCTCAGCTACACTGAGGTGTGGTATAACACTCTTCTGGGGTGTCACCTCTTCTGGGGACAGAGGGATGACAGGTGCCCCTGGGCCAGCCTCACAAATGTGTAGGTTGCTGCCAGGAGGCTGGGATTCACCTTTCACTTTGTGCAAGTGGGCTGTTTCCCCGTGACCCCTCTGCTGGGTTTTCCATTTGAAATTGGCCCCTCCTTCTCTCCAGTGCTCTTCTCGTTTTGTTCTCCTAGTCATGTGTGTGAGTTTTTTTTCCTGTGACATTGGCAGTGGCAATAATTTCCCACCTCGAGAGAAGCTTGTGGTCCACGATGCTCCAAGAATGAACTTCCAAGAATTTGCCAGCGGAGGAGCAGAGGCTGTGACAAAGTGATTTAGTGTTGCACTTTCAGAGCAATTGTCTACTGCAGTAATAAAATATCCGCAAGAACCAGGCTGTGGACTCTTTACTACAGGGACATGGGGCTCCTGGCAGTTGCGGCTGCTCCGTCTGCCTTCCGCGCACGGGGCTTTTAAATCCTTTCCAGAACAAAACCTGTGGGATAGTCCAGACAATGTGGGGTCATTGATGTAAATGTGTTATAAAAATATTCTCAAATTGCTATTAATCATTGCCAAACCTCCATTTAAATGTTTTTGATATAAAGTTTTAATATCAAAATACTGTTCATTTCCATTCTCAACATGGGGTGAGGACTATTGGAATGGCAGGGAATCCGAAGGATCAGAATTTGAAGAAATCCCCCCCAAGTGCCCGTGTGAAATACCAAGGGACAGAGGAGACGCCGCAAAGCCTGAGCTGGTGATCCAAAACAGTGCAGACCTGGCCCTCTGTTTCAATAGACAGAAACTGTCTGTGTCTGTCAGTCGTGGTCCAAATAGAAGACACGACACATGAGAATCTTTTGGACGATAGGGTAGAATTTTTGATACAGTAAGGAGAAAGGCAAAAAGGAAGACTCAAGGAGACAGCATCTCCAGGACGAGCTGCCACAGGATGGAGGCCACGCCCCCTGGTGTGGGGTCTCTGCAAACATGACGGGCCTGATGGAGTCGCTTCTAAGCGTGTTGGACACGGAGAGCCCCGGGATCGAGCTACAGCTGCGGGAACACGCTTGCCGCCACTGTACAGGGAGTCCTGCTGCGGCAACAGGAAGGAGCGGGTCCCTTTTCCTCCTCCAGCGCTGAGGCTTCCCTCCGGTGCACGCTGCTGGAGAAATTCCCACAGGATACCAGCGAGCAGAGCAGAAATGACTGCAGAGGGCTGTGGCCAGTTTCACAAGAACAATGGAAAACGCTGGGTGTGAAGCTGAGAGACAAGGGCTTGTAGTGGGTACCGCCCTGCCCCTTAGCCACCCAGCATCCATACACAGCCTTCTACGTGTATTTGAACTTTAATGCTATCACAAAAACTGTTCTGTTTCTCCCCAAGATGCAACTAATTGTAAGATGGATTTAACTAAAAAAAAAAAAAAAAAGACGGATTTAACTCTCTCTGAAACTGAGGCTACATAAAGCCCAGCAATCGCGTGGATCTCTAGGCCATGCTGATTCCTCCCATCCTGTCACAGTCTGATCTGAATAGCATATAGAGTCATGCTGAAGACTAAACGGTAAAGTTAGCTTCCAACAGAAATTGCATGAGCTACTGAGAAGGAAGTGTGTGTGTGTGTGTGTGTGTGTGCGTGTGCACGCCTGGAGTTGATATTTGTAATTGCTTTTTCCACTACCTGGTCGGCATTTCCTTTTCCCTCAGCCGGGATCTCAGCTGGGTTCTTTTTTGGCATGGTTGATCCAAACCTTCATTCCTAAAGGGTCTGAATTCATTGTCCTGCCTTTATTTTTTTAGTTTTCTGTTCATCGTTGGAATTTCTAAGAGAAACATAGAGGGTTTTCTGGGCTCCAGCCACAGTCCTCTCCACCCCCATCATGTAGCAGCACACACGTTTCCCCTTGGGAATATCCCCCCAACTAGCTTGTTGGTTCAGTGTCCTGGTGAGCCCCAAATAGCCAGGTGAGCCTCTGTGTGCAACCCAGTGGAGCCATTGCTGGGTTTCCTGGTGGAAACATTCCTCCTTGGAAAACCAAGACCTCCAAGCCCGCAGAGTCACTTTGAGTGCACTGGGGAACCACTCCCTCTTCTCTCCCTTGATTCCTGGACCCACGAATCCGAATCCGGGTACAGGAGAGCAGATTCATGCCTAGCATATACTGCAGCCTTTAAGGTAGAACTTGGCCCTTTCAGGAGACTGTCTCCCCGCAGCATCACTGCCGAGTCTTCCATAGGCCATTTTCACTCTATCTGACTGCTTCTGTGTGGTGAGGGTTTGGTAAAACCTGTGAGTTACATGAGCACAAGTCCATGGCCGGACTTCATTGGCTGTGAAATGAGGTGTTTTAATTACAAGTACTATGTAGAATGCCATGCTGGTAAATAGGGCATTCTACCAGTCCATGGATGGCTGTGCTGGGAAGAGCATTATGGACGGGAACTGCAAATACAAGTCCAGAAGGCGCTTCTACTCACAGGGTTTGCCAGAGAGCAATAGAACTAATCCAGCCCTTTCTTTCTGCTTTGAGCTCTGTTCCCTGGCAGAGACCCGGATAGTCTGGGTTTTGGTATTTCTCATCTTCCCTTGTCCCTGTCCTTGGGCCTTGGGTCTGCTCTCCCTTGGCTACAGTCCTGTTTGGTGCCAGTTGAAAGTGTCAGCCCTGACATTTACCCCAGCCTAGTTCTACATGACCCTGACACTGAACTCCCCTCTATAATCATTCTGACTCAAGCTTCAGTATCCCGGACAGATCATCCATCTCCAGCCCAACATATCCTAAAAGTACAGCTCTCTGATGTGTCAGCTGCAAAAGAACAGAGTCCAGCATTATATTCTGCTGTGTTTAGAATGTCTGTCCCACACTGGCCCCCCGCCTGTGACCCTGGGCGGTGTGGTGCATGTGCCGAGGTGAGTGGGAAGTCCGAGGCGGTCCCCTCCCAGAGCTTACGGTCTGAAGCGGACAAGCTCCAGGACACAGCAAGGGAGATGCAAAGAGAGGTGTGCAGAGGGTAGCGGGAGTGCTCAGGTGGGCTGTAGCACCCCAGGAAGGCCAGGGAGGAAGCAAGACCTCCTGGAGGATTGGGGATTCAAATGTTACCAGTGAGGGCCCAGGCCAGTAGACGGGTAACCTTCACTCTTCCGGACTCTACAAGTGCAGACCTGGGTTCCGTGCCAGAGGGGCGCCTGTGGGTGAGGCTGGCAGTAAACAGTACCAGTTCACAAACAGTCCATTGTACTAGGCACTGTGATCACTTCCTGCACACGCTTCACTTAGTGTGCCCTGTGTGTAGGGTATTATGGTCCCCTTTTAACAGATGAAGAAACAGGTTAGCACCTTGCAGAAAGTCACGTGTCTTGTAAGGCTAGGGACGGGGCTTGACCTTGGGTCAGTTGAGCTCCGAGTTCCAAACTTCTTCATGCAGGGAGGCTGTGGCTCCCCTAGTCTGCAGGCTGTTCCTCGGATTGATGGCAATGCTTGTGTCCAGACTGGACCCGGGCCATGTGGCTATGTAATGACCCCTGCTGGACAGTCCCAGGGTGAGCGGCCCACCTGGCTGGCCCCAGAGAATCTAGAGCAAGTGAGTAGGGTAGCTTCCGCTAAGGTTCCAGGGAGGGGCAAGAGGGCATCGTGGTATGTGGGCAGGGTGATGTTTGATACCCTTTCCCTAATCCCATGTCATCCTTCCCATACCGGGGAAGCCTCACCCTGGGCCACACCATGCAGGTGGCATGACTATGACTATTTCTGTGAAGTTCCTCTGCCCAAATTGTTCTCTCTGCACTTAGTCCACCGTCTTGTCAGACCCTTGATCTCTGCCTTGACCTCCACCTGTGCAGACAGGGGCTCAGAGCCTCCCTGCACCTACCACGCTCAGCCCTGTCTGTGAATCAAGGAGGTGGTCCACGAGCCCAGAAAGGTGGATTGACCAGTTATCCCGCAGACAGTAGATGTCCCTCATCACGGACTAGAGGATGGCTAACTTTGACAGAGCCAGAAGCCCATCTCAGCCTTGGCCTCATTCTGTCCTCCCCAGACCCCACTCACTCCCCTCTCAGGATGGTTCCTAGGTGGTGGGAGTCCCAAGAAGGCTGAGCACAGCTGTGACTCTGCTGGCCTGGCACTGCCGGGCATGGGCTCCTACAGGCCTCCCTGGGTGCTGGTGCCCCACCCCCATGCTCTGTTTTCTCAGTTCTGTTCTCCCTACTGGAAGTGTCCACTGCACCCAGCTTCTGCCACGCTGCCTGTGGTCCTGGGCCACTCACTATTGTCGCTAATTTGGCCACATATATGCCTTACTCACTCCCCACGTGACCCCATGCACACATTCTGTCTCTTGATGGTTCCCACTTGGCCCCTTCGACCCCTCCCTGTGACAGAGTAGCCAGAGGCCCCTGGTAAAGGTCTCTGCCTGCCCCTTAGCACAGGACTTCTTGGGAGGTTTTCACTGGCAGCCAAGATCTGGGCCACAGCCTCTGAGGGGCCTTCCTTCCCTCCTTCCCGCCTGCCCCTGAGAGTAGGCCTCAGCTTCCGACAGCCTGACATCTCCCTGACACCCCCAGAAACTTCCCCTCCGGTAATCACAGTGTAATCAGAGGGCTCTCACCTCCCCCACCGTAGTGTCCACAGCCCTACCCAACACAGTAGCTGCCCCTGACAGGGAGAACAAAAGGTAGAAGAAATGTAGAAGAAAAAATAATTAAGTTTCCTTCACAGACCATTGACAAGTACGTGAGAAAAGCAGAGTGACCTTCCTCCAGCAGCTTGTGAATACTTTGCTGGAGGCAAAAGACAACCTAGCTTGACATTAGCCTGACCTCCAGGATCCTGTAAGTCTTCCTTAACATGTAAAAATCCCTTTGGAAACTTCCTTTTATCTCTACCAGCTGTGCCTCACCCCCAACCCAAGATACATGTCAGCAATCGTTCTCCAAGCCTATGGGCCCCCAGATGTCCATCTGAAGGGTCTCATGACTAAGGTTTTACTAGATGGGACTAAACGAACTTATCCTAACAGCAACCGGTTCTTCAAGGTCCTGGAAACCTTGCTTCCAAATTCCTTAGAGACTTACCATGTCCCTAACCCCCTCCCACCTTGAAAGTTTATCATCAGTCGCTCCTCCCAACCTGGTGCAGCTCTTTCAGCCCACAGGTTCTCTCCCTGTACTTTAATAAAACCACCTTTCTTGCACCGAAAACATCTCAAAACTTCTTTCAACTGTTCACTCCCAAACCCCAACATTTCCCATCAACTGGACTGAGGCTGGCCATTCAAACTGAAGGACTGCCCATATTTCTTCAATGAATGCCCTCCCATGTCATACTTTGGCCAGACTGAGTTCCTGGGGTACCCCAGATCCACCCTTTTTCTTCCTGCTTCCACACAGCTCATCTCCTTCTGTGGGAAATGCCCTCTCCTCCCTTTGCCTACCTGTATCACCCTTCAGATAACTGCTTCCTCCAGGAAGCCCTCCCAGTCCCCTCCTGCCTGAATTACCAGCAGACCCGGTGTTCCTATAGCGCCGGGTGCATGTGGGTGCCTTTGTCTCTTCCTCCTGATGGGTCTGTGTCCCACAATGCCGGGGCCACTCCCCTGTCTCCGAACAGGACTGGATCAGAGCAGGCACCCACCTGCTGCCCAGAACTCCTCTGCCAAAACCAGATTTACAAAATCCCCAAGTCATCACCGTGGTATTCTGCACAGCATGGCTGCTGCCCCAAGACCTCATTTTACAGCAAATGAAGCACCGCTCAGGGCTCGGGCTCACGGGTTCCCTGGTTTGATCTGGGGCCCATCATCCCCAAGCAACAATGAGAGACTGTTGATTTCTGTGTTTGGATTTTGTTCACTGGGAATTCACAGACTCTTGCAGTTTGTAGTGGTTGTTCCAATGATCTGCTTGCATTTTCCAGGTACCTGGATAATCTTATCTTCTAACAGTGAAGACGTTACTTTCCCCTTCCACATTTGTGTCCGCCTGGCTTCTCTTCCCAGATCGCACTGGTTAACACCCCCAGCACACTCTGAAGTTGTGCTGCTGATCGTGAGCCTCCGCTCTTGCTTCTTTGGTGGGAAGGCCTCTCATGGTCCCCACTAAATGCTCTGATGAATTTGGAGCCAAGCTACCTTAACCCTGTTAAAGAAGACAAGGAAAGGTATCCATGTTGTGGGGCAAGGTGTACGGCTGTACGATTGTTTTAGCCAGTCCCCTTAATATAATGCACATTTGGATTACTTCCAGTCTTTTGCTAATCGGAAGACCCGGCAATAACTAACTTGTGTCTGTCCCCATCACTTTGCGCACGTATAAGCACTTCTGTAGGATGAATTCCTGGAAGTGGAATCACCAGGTCACAGAGCAGATGGATTTGATAATTAGGGCCAAATTTCTCCCTAGCTTACATGCTCACCAGCGACGCCTGGATCCTCACAGCCCCATCGTGATATTGGGACTTAAAAGAGAAATAGAGGGGCACCTGGGTGGCTCAGTCGGTTAAACATCCAACTCTTGGTTTCAGCTCAGGTCAAGATCTCAGGGTCCTGAGATCAAGCCGGCCTTGGACTCCCTGCTGGCGTGGAATGTGCTTGAGGTTCTCTCTCTCCCTCTCCCCCTGCCCCTGGCTTGTACTCTCTCTAAAAAAAAAAGAAGAAAGAAAGAAAGAAAGGCAAGGCAAGGCAAGACAAGGCAAGACAGAGAAAAAGAAAAAGAAATGTATATATTTGGTCATTCAGAAAACCAAATATATTTCACATATATATTTGGTAGTTTTTGTTCTTCCTCAGAGCCCTCAAAACCCTTGGAATGTGCTGAGCTGACAAGGGCAGTGGGAGCATCTTTTGTTATGATATTTGGTCTCTAGTCCTCAGTTCCTGAAATCTATTCAGAACCACAAAGGTGGATGGGTGTCTTGCTGTTCACAACAACCCCTTTTCTGCCCCCGCTGGGTTATGTTAATGAGTGGCTTTTGGAAACCACCTGAGGCTGGGGCTGGTTGTCACGGAAACCAGCCCCAATAGATGATTTCCAGGAAGGGAAAGAGGCCAGAGGTTGATCACCATGACCAATGATTTGATCAATACCTGTGTAGTGAAGCCTCGTCAACACTCAAAAGGGCGGGGGGTGGGGAGGGGGGCTTTGGAAAGGTTCCAAGTTGGGGAACCAGCATGCTTCCAAGGCCACTGTGTGGGACCCCAGACTCCCCAAGGACAGAAACTCCTTTGGTAGGGACTTTGCCCCAGTATCTCTTCATCGGGCTGTTGGTTCATATCCTTTAATTCCCTTGTTATAAACTGATAATCTAGTGAGTTAACAGGTTTTCTGAGTTCTGTACGTCATTCTAGCAAATCCATTGAACTCAAAGAAGGGTTAGCTAGGGACCTCTGATTAAAACCCAGCCGCTCAGAAGCACAGGTGACATGCTGGGCTGACGACTGGTGTCTGAATTGGAGGACAGTGTTACAGTACTGAACCCTTAACTGTGGGACCTAATGCCATCCCCAGGTAGACAGTGTCAGAACCTAGTTGAATTGTAGGATGCCCAGCTGGTGTCTGAGCCCTGCTTGCTGGTATGGGGAGCTCCCCCAACACACACACACACACAGGAATTAGGAGCAGAACGCAAATACCTACCAAAAGTGTATCTTAAAAAACTTTTTGATTTATGCTTATTTTGATAGGTAAGAAAAATATCTTAGTCATTCTTATGAGTGAAGCTGAGTTTCTTTCATATATTTAAGAACAATTTGCGTTTGCTCTTCTGATCATATATTGACCATTTTTTCCATTGACTTGGTAGTCCTTTTCTAAATGACTTCTAGGAGTTCTTTGTGTATGAAGGAGACTATCCCTTTGTGACACGAACTTGACCAGTGCCAGAAGCAGCACAAGCGAGCAAGGAGGCCAGGGCAGCTTCCCCAATGTGGTGGGGTGGAGTCACTGTTCTGTTGGTGGCCTAAGATGGGCAAGAGAGTCCAGGAGAAGCTGTCACTTCTTAACCAGCAAATCGGTTGCATGCCGGTGAATTTGGCTGTAAAGTGGCTGTCTGTATAGCTCATTACAGAATCTCCCGGATTAAAGAGGACAAGATGCCATGAGGGCCACGTGAACACTTTCCCCTTCTCCCCCCAACGGGAGGAGCTCCCATGTGTCCCGCTTGCAGGGGCTGATGGTAGGTCCAGCTCCACTGTCTCCCGTCCCTCTGGACGGCGTGAGCCAGGATTCTGGCCACGATTTGTTGACATGTTCAGTTCCTTTCTCCATCCAGAAATCACCGTGTCCTCCGGACAGTGCTCTGCGCTGATCTGCTGGGCTGCTGAGTGCTTCCATCTGCTCCCGTGAGATCACCGACTGGCAGAGACACAAGTGTTCTTTTCTAGCCTGTTGGTGCCCAATGTTTCTACACCCAGAGTCTTGCTGTCTCTTCGGACTGGCCAGTCTTTCTTTGTATGACTTCTGGAGTTGAACCATACTTGGAAGGCCTTCTCTCCATCTACTCACAGAGAAGGCAAAGGTTTGGAAGCATTGCAGAGCTGTGGTGGGGAGATGGGAACCGCCACAGCAGCGCGGAAGCATGTTCAAGGTAGGGAGCTCGCTGCCCCACCCCAGAAAGGAGCAGGTCCCGTCAGGGTCTCCAGGCTCAGGAACTTAACGAGCTGGTGAGGCTGAAAATGAAGAGCACAGACCGGAGAAGGGTGCTGGCACCCAGTGACTTCGTGATGGGCCGAGAGACCCACAGTGGGCAGGAAGAAGGGCTCATGGGAGGGCGGGGCCCCAGGGAGGCCCAACAGCAGACAGCGAAGGACTCTCAGAAGACTGGAAGGAAGCAGGCCCAGGATCCAGGAAGAGTGGCTCCAGGAGACGGCGAAGACCAGAAGGTGGGCATGGAGTGGGCACGGAGAGGAGGCCAAGGGAGGGGAGGCGGAGGAACCAGGAAGGAGGGGAGAGGTGTGTGGGCGGTGATGGCTTCTCGGCCAACCACACATTTGAGGCTCAAGGGAGACCGAAGCCCAGGGACAGCTGGTCCACCCCTTCCCTACCCTGGACACATCCGGGCCCTGAAGTGGGTGACTCTCACCAGCATCTGGGCCCATGCATCCGTGACCCTAATGAATCACGTCCTAGCTGAAGTCTCTGTCCATCTACCTTACCCTGCATGGGGAGGCAGGGGTGTGTGAATCAAGACTGAGAAGACCAAAAGCCTCTGTGGTTCATCCGAGGCCTCCCTTGCCTACCTCCCGGCCTTCGCTTGAAGCCTCAACTAGTGGCCCCGGAGCAGCCGTTGGTGGAGATGCGGGCAGTGTCAGGCGGTCTAGGCTTGAGCCTGGACTCAGGACGCAGTAGTGGGCCAGCTCACATCCATGAGTCCAATGTCTGCCAGCAAAGCATCTGCTGGGTAAAGTGCACACGCAGATGAAAGCCAAGATCTCCGGGAGGAACTGCAGTTCGCCGTAGCCTTCCTGCAACTTGCAGCATCCATGGCTGCCCTCAAAGAGCCCGGGAAAATCACAGGAGGAGCGCCTGGCGGGTTCAGCCGGTGAAGCATCAGCCTTCAGCTCAGGGTCCTAGGATTGAGTCCCAGGTCGGGCTGTCTGCTCAGCGGGGAGCCTGCTTCTCCCTCTGCCTCCACTGCTTGTGCTCTTTCTCTGACAAATAAATAAATAAAATCTTTAAAAAAAAATGAGGTGCTGGAATGAGCCCTGTAGTACTAGGTTAGGGAAGGAGACGTCAGGATGAGATTACGTTTGCTTTATTTGTATTTATTTATTTTTTTAAAATTTTTATTTATTTATTTGACAGAGAGATAGAGAGCACAAGTAGGCAGAGAGGCAGGCAGAGGGAGAAGGAGAAGCAGGCTCTCCACCAAGTAGGGAGCCCAAAGCGGGGCTCAATCCCAGGAACCTGGGATCATGACCTAAGCCGAAGGCAGAGGCTTTAACCCACTGAGCCACCCAAGTGCCTCTATTTATATTTATTTATTTAAAGATTTTATTTTATTTTTTAAAATATTTTATTTATTTATTTTAGAGAGAGACAGAGCAGGGCAGGGAGCAAAATAGCAAAATATCTGACCAGGACTATTCAAAAGTGTCAGCATAATGAAAGACCAGGAAAGACCTAGGAACTGTAAGAGGTGAGGAGATACTATGGAGACATGATGACTGAATGTAATGTGGGATCCTGGACCAGAAAGAGGACACCAGAGGAAAGCCTGGGGGAATCTGAATGAAGTGTGAAGTTGAGCTAGTGGTAGCATACCAGTGCTGATTTCTTGGTTTTGATCCATGTGCCGTGGTTAGAGAAGAAAGGAATATTAGGAGAAGCTAGGTGAAGGATACAGAGGAACTTTGTGTACTATCTTTGCAATTGTATAAATCTAAAATTATTTCAGTGGCACCTGGGTGGCTCAGTCATTAACCTTCTGACTCTTGATTTCGCCTCGGGTCATGATCTCAGGGCCATGGGATCAAGTCCTGCATGGGGCTCTGGGCTCAGCGTGGAGTCTACTTATCTCTCTCCCTCTGCTCCTTGTCTCTCTCTCTCTCAAATAAAATCTTTAAAAAATAAAATAATTTCAAAATAAAAAATCCAAAAACCTGCATGAGGGGTGAGGCTTGATTTAAATGCCTGGATCCTGTGGTGCCTGGTGGCTCAGTCGGTTAAGTGTCTGCCTTCAGCTCAGGTCGTGATCCCAGGGTCCTGGGATCGAGCCCAGCATCCTGCTCCTTGCTCAGCCAGGGGTCTGCTTCGCCCTCTCCCTCTGCTGTCGCTCCCCCGGCTTGTTTTTTCTCTCTCTCTCTCTCTGTCAAATAAATAAATAAAATCTTGGAGCACCTGGGTGGCTCAGTGGGTTAAAGCCTCTGCCTTTGGCTCAGGTCATGGTCCCAGGGTCCTGGGATTGAGCCCTGTGTCAGGCTCTCTGCTCAGCAAGGAGCCTTCTTCCTCCCCTCTCTCTGCTTGCCTTTCTGCCTACCTGTGATCTTTGTCTGTCAAATAAATAAATAAAATCTTAATAAATAAATAAATAAATAAATAAATAAATAAAATCTTAAGAAAATAATAATAAATGCTTGGATCTTGCTCCCTCACGGGGCTTAGGTTCCTACTCTCCAAAGCAAGTTCCTAAGCCTGACAAGAAATGAATGTGAGCCCCACTTGGTACAAGGGAAACATTTTTGTGAACTCAGGTCAAAAAAGACAACGCTAAGAGGTTAAATGGGGCTCCCCATCCCATCCTGGCCACATCAGGAGGAAAAGTGCTGGGACCCCAAGTGGCAGGTAGTAAAGAGCCCCAGAGAGGAGATGTGGCTCCTGAAGGGCCAGGAGAAAGGGGATAGGGTGGACAGCCCCAAGAACAGGAAGCATAGCCCACTTTGCCTATCAAGGATCCCCTCCTGATCCCCCACCCTGGGTGCAGTCTGGGTGATCTGCACAAGTCAGGGGACCAGAGTCTAAAATCTAGGAGGCACTACCAGCAGCTGTGGGTCACTGATGGCCAGTAGTCAGACTGTCCCCTCCCAGGCTAAGGCATGCTATGGTGGTCACAGATCAACAAAAAGCATGGCAAAAAGCCAGGAAAAGGACACCATACCAAGACGAAGCTGGATCTCTAGAACAACTATTGGTAAGATATAAATCCAAAATGAGCTGAGGTTTGCAAAAACCACCATGGGCAATATAAAAGACCTTTTAATTGACGATCAGAGCATGAGAACAGGGGGCAACTGGCATGAGATTAACTCTGCTGGCAGATGGATCATCCCAAGGTAGACCAGATGGCTGCTTAGGCCCCACTCAGTCCTAGAATCTGGGAGTCAGAACTGAAGGGGTTTGGGGGGGGGGATCTACTGCTTTCTAGAACTATCCCAGCAGTGGGGTCAGACAGGCTGTTGTCAGCTGGTGAATTATGTCCTGGTACCAAGGGCAACAGGCAGCCTGCCAGTTTGGCCACAGAGGTGCCAAATGTCCAGACTCTGAGGCCCTGGCCTGCTGGGACACACCCATAGCTTATTTATAAAATGACGGCTCTGTGGTAACTTTTTCCAGACTGCAGCTGCCAGGAAGGAGTAAACAAGGGTGCTTTGCAACCCACCCTGAGCTACACAGGAAATTCCTCAAGACACAGGTCAGCATGACCTAAGATATCAACCGTTTCTGCACCTGTCATGCCTCTGCCTTCTCTCCGAAGACCCAGAGGCCCAGGGCTCACTACGTACCGCCTGCTGGTGCCCTTCCTTCCACAGCCCCTCTCCCCTTCAGGGAACCCAGTGCCTCTCCCCTTGGAGTGCCCTACTGGGCTCAAGCTTCCCTCCTCACCCGACAACAGCACTATTTTTAGGTGCTTCTCTGCACACCCTTTTCCTTCTGCCTCGTCTTTACCAATACACTTTATCCCCCGTTCTAAATGATTTCTTTTTTTTTTAAATGCTCATTTAATAAACTATGAAACACCCATACAGTGGGATACAATGGGATATTATTCAATGATAGAAATAAGCTATCAGCAACGTCCACAATAGCCAAACTATGGAAAGAGCCTAGATGTCCATCAACAGATGAATGGATAAATGGGATGCCTGGGTGGCTCAGTCGGTTAAGGGACTGCCTTCAGCTCAGGTCATGATCCAGCGTCCTGAGATCGAGTTCCACATCAGGCTCCTTGCTCGGCAGGGAGCCTGTTTCTCCTTCTGCCTCTCTACCTGCCTGTGCTTGCTCTCTCGCTCTCTCTCTCTCTCTCAGTCTGACAAATAAATAAATAAATAAATAAATCTTTAAAAACAAAACAAAACAGGTGAATGGATAAAGATGTGGTGTGTGTGTGTATATATATATATATATATATATAATGGAATACTATGCAGCCATCAAAAAACTGACATCTTGCCATTTCCAACGACATGGATGGAACCAGAGGGTATTATGCTAAGCAAAAAAAGTCAGTCAGAGAAAGACAATTATCATATGATCTCACTGATGTGAGGAACTTGAGAAAAAAGATAGGATCATAGGGGAAGGGAAGGAAAATGAAACAAGATGAAATCAGAGAGGGAGACAAACCATAAGAGACTCTTAATCTCAGGAAACAAACTGAGGGTTGCTGGAATGGAGGGGGAGGGAGGGATGGGGTGGCTGGGGGATGGACACTGGAGAGGGTATGTGCTATGGTGAGTGCTGTGAATTGTGTAAGACTGACAAATCACAGACCTGTACCCCTGAAACAAATAATACATTGTATGTTAATAAAAAAAAGAAAGAAAGAAGCTATCAAGTCATGAAAAAGCTATGAAGGAACTTTATTTTATTTTATTTTAAATATTTTTATTTATTTGACAGAGAGAGACACAGGGAGAAAGGGAACACAAGCAGGGGGAGTGAGAGAGGGAGAAGCAGGCTCTCCGCTGAGCAGGGAGCCCGACTCAGGGCTTGATCCCAGGACCCCGGGATCATGACCTGAGCCGAAGGCAGAGGCTTAACAACTGAGCCACCCAGGTGTCCCCATTGAAGGAACTTTAAATGCATTTTACTAAGTGACAGAGTCCAGTCTGAAAGACTACAGAGTAGATGATGCCAACCGTATGACATTCCGGAAAAGGCAAAGCTATGGAGACAGTAAAGACCTAGTGGTTGTCATGCTAGCAGGGAGGCTAAACAGGTGGAAAACAGGATTTTTAGGGCAGTGGAACTATTATTCTCTAGGATATTGTTATGGAGGCTCACTCACTATCCAACTATCACAGTCCGTAGAATGCACAATACCAAGTGTGAGCCCTAGTGTGAACCACGGATGGTGGTTGATCATGGTGTATCAACATTGGCTTGTCAATTGCAACAAATATACCACACTAAATAAAACTGTTCAAGACAGGAGAAGCTGGGGAGAGGGGATTTGGGAACTCTATTCTTTTTGCTCCATTTTTCCTACATACCTAAAACTGCTCCATTACAGAAAGTATAGATGGGGGGGGAAGACTCTAGAAATATCCATTATGTCATTTACTCAGAAAAATGTTCTTTTTTAAACGATTTTATTTATTTTTTAAGATTTTATTTATTCATTTGAGAGAAAGAGAGAGAAAGCACACAAGCAGGGGGCGATGCAGAGGGAGAGGGAGAAGCAGACTCCCTGCTGAGTCAGCCAAAGCCCTGATGAGGGACTCGATCCCAGGACCTGGAGATCATGACATGAACTGAAGGCAGACGCCCAACCATCCAAGCCACCCAGGCATCCCTAAGATTTTATTTTTAAGTAATCTCTACACCCAAAGCAGGGCTCAAACTCATGACCCTGAGATCAAGTCACACGATCTGCTGACTGAGCCAGCCAGCAGCCCCCAGCAACAATATTTTTACTACCAAAGTGTGTAAATTTGTAGCACATACACCTTAGAGATCTCTCATAAATGGGATTATTCTTTAGGTTTTTCTCATTTTCTTAAATTTTTAAAGATTTTATTTATTTATATGTCAGAGAGAGAGAGAGAGTACAAGAAGGAGAGCAGCAGGCACAGGGAGAAGCAGGTTCCCCATGGAGCAAGGAGCCCGATGCAGGACTCGATCCCAGGACCCTGGGATTATGACCCAAGCTGAACGCAGATGCTTAACTGACTGAGCCACCCAGGCACCCCTGTTTCTGTGTTTTATGTTGAAATAATCATAGACTCACCAGGAGTTGCAGAAGTGGTCCCAAGAGGTCGTATGTCCCCCTCACCAGCTCCCGCCCCTGTTAGCAGTCCATCCCATCACCGGACAGTACCGAAGCCAGGGAGCCAACAGGGGCACAAGCATACGTTCTGTCTTGTAAAGGGCTGGGTTTAGTTAACAAGGTATCATGAACATCCATGTCTGCCAGTATAGTCTGCAGTGCTGTGGGCTTTTTGATGGCGTGTTGTAATCCACCCTGTGAACTGCTATAATGTACTCATCGTCTCTAGGGACGGATGTTAATTTCCAACCGTTGTTACCAAGGGCATTCATTTTCATTTTCATAACAATTAACATCAAAGTGTTTTCACTCTGTGCATCCTTGGTGGAAGCCCTTTGCCTCTCTCCTCAAGCAGCCCTTGAAGCAGGCGCTGATTGATGCCTCCTTGACCTAGGCGCCCCCTGGAGCGCAGAGATATGAAATACTTGTGCCAGGTTGGCCCCAAAGCCTGGGCTCTTCCCTGTAGAGGAACTCTGCGCCGAGACACACTGTCCCCTGATTCCTTAGGACACACTGCGGGCAAGTGAAGTGCTGGGTTGAAGGGGATGCACCTTCTATCTGCTCCGAACAGTGCCATGAGCGGCTTACACTGCTGGAGCAGCTGCGTGGGTACCCTGCCTGGACCCTGGAGCCCCTGCGCGTTCATTCCCCAGGCAACATGCTGCTTTTGGCTGCCACGAGCCTGGGTTTCTGCTTCAGGACTTTTTCTCCTGGCTGGGCGAACACATTGGCCAGCACACCGGCAAACTGGAAGTCCCAGTGCCTGGAGGGAGCCTCCATCTGATGGTGGATGGAAGTTGCCCTATAAATACCCTGCTTCTTGCCTCCTGTTTGGGATAACTTGGAAGCATGTGTTCCCTGGTGGGATTGAGCTCCAATTGCTCCCATTGGAAAGTGGCTTCATAACACCAGCTTCCCTCCCCTGCTTCATGTCCACCCTCTCCTCCTGGTGTTGCATGGAATAACTTCTCTCTCTCATTCTCTCTCTCTCTCTTTTTTTTTAAAGATTTTATTTATTTATTTGTCAGAGAGAGAGGGAGAGAGAGGGAGCACAGGCAGACAGAGTGGCAGGCAGAGGCAGAGGGAGAAGCAGGCTCCCTGCCGAGCAAGGAGCCCGATGTGGGACTCGATCCCAGGACGCTGGGATCATGACCTGAGCCGAAGGCAGCCGCTTAACCAACTGAGCCACCCAGGCGTCCCTCTCTCTCTCTTTTTAAGATTTATTCATTTGGGAGAGAGAGAGCATGATCTGGGGGAGGAGCAGAGGGACAGAGGGAGGGGGAAACTGACTCCCCACCGAGTTCAGAACCAGCCCCGGGACTCCATCCCTGAGTTCATGACCTGAGCCAAAGTCAGATGCTTAATCGACTGACCCACCCAGGCACCCTGGGATCACTTCTCAAATAAGCCACTTGCACTGAATCCTTGTCTGAAGGCCTGCTTGCAGGAAGAATCCAAACCAAGTGACAGACGGGCTTTACGGGTGCACAAGACAAGAAGGTAAATATGTAGAGCAGGCTTTGGGGTTGCTGTGATTGACAGTGTCCCACAACACCATCAAGGACCCTGTCCCTTTCTTCTCTTCACTCTGCCTCCCTCAGACAGCTTCATCCTTGGTGCCTTCCCTCATGGTGGCAAAGGGGCTGCCCCACCTCCGGGGTTCTTAAGGTACTCCATTCCTTCCAGAAAAGGAGGGAAGTTGCCAGTCTGGGAACGCTTGCCGAAGAATAAGTAAGCTTTCCTAGCAGCCCCAGCAAACCTCTCTTTGAATCTCTGTGGTTCAAACAGCGAAAAGTGGCCAGACCTAAACCAGTCCTTTGGCCAAGGGAAGGGAACTAGGTTACCTGACCAATCACTGTGGCAAGAGAGTGGGATTATCCTAGTTGGATTAAGATGATCACTCTTTGGGGCGCCGGGGTGGCTCAGTGGGTTAGGGCCTCTGCCTTCGGCTCAGGTCATGATCCCTGGGTCCTGGGATCGAGCCCCGCATCGGGCTCTCTGCTCAGCAGGGAGCCTGCTTCCTCCTCTCTCTCCCTCTGCCTGCCTCTCTGCCTACTTGGGATCTCTGTCTGTCAAATAAATAAATTAAATTAAATTTTTTAAAAAAAGATGATCACTCTTCTTTTTTTTCCCCACAATGTAGGGCTGGGATGTCAGGGACATTAGGAATTACAATATGAACTACACAACTTTGACATGTAAAGGTACTGGCAAACTGCCCTCCAGAAAATACAGTCCCTGTTTTCCTGTATACTCTCTTTCTTGGGGTTTTTATCATTGGTTTTTAATCTGTACTAATTGGCATGTAAGAAATAATGCTGTTGTATAAAATAGACATTGTATTTGTTGGGTATTCATCTTTGTTTTCTTTTTTAAATTGCCTACTTATGCCTGGAGACAATTTTTCTATTAAAATAAACATCGTTTTAATTAAATTTTGAAGAGCTCTTTAGAAACTAAAAGTACTAATCTCTTGTCTTATCTGTTGCAAACATTTTTTCCAGGTTGTCATTTGCTTTTGAACTTGATGTATGATATTTAAATTTTTTACCTGATTAAAACTTTATCAACTTTTTCTTTAAGAACTATGTTTTTACTTTAGTTCTCCTGTTCTAAAGTTTTGTTTGTTTGTGGTTTTGTTTTGTTTTTAAGATTTTATTTATTTATTTGTCAGAGAGAGAGAGAGAGAGAATGAGTGAGCACAGGCAGACAGAGTGGCAGGCAGAGGCAGAGGGAGAAGCAGGCTCCCTGCCGATCAAGGAGCCCGATGTGGGACTCGATCCCAGGATGCTGGGATCATGACCTGAGTCGAAGGCAGCCGCTTAACCAACTGAGCCACCCAGGCGTCCCCTGATTGTGGGTTTTTTTAGATTTTATTTATTTATTTGACAGAGAGAGAGATCACAAGTAGGCAGAGAGGCAGGCAGGTGCGAGGGGAGCAGCGAGACTCGATCCCAGGACCCTGAGATCATGACCTGAGCCAAAGGCAGAGGCTTAACCCTCTGAGTCACCCAGGCGCTCCCTGTTCTGAAGTTTAAAAGTTAAAGAACTTTAACCTGTGCCAAGTTTTCTTCCAGTAAATCTGCTGCTTTTTTGTTTGTTCATTTGCTTTTGTATTTTAATCCTTAACATGTTTGGAATAAATGCGGCTTAAAATATTGGATAGGCAGCTACCCTTATGTTCATTCTATAATGTGAGCCACATATTAAAAAATACCATTTGTACATAGGGGCACCTAGGTGCTACAGTCCTTTGAGCCTCCGACTCTTGATTTCAGCTCCGGTCATGATCTCAGTGTCGCGAGATCAACTCCCACATCAGGCTCCACGCTGCACATGGAGGCAGCTTGACATCCTTGTGCCCTCTGTCCCCCACCCCCACTCACACGGGCTCTCTCTCTCTCTCTAAAAAAAATAAATCAATCTTTTTTGAAAAAAACACCATTTGTTTAACACTCTTCTCCTCAAGAACTTGAAATGCTTCCCTTATCACATACTAAATCATCATCTATGTGTGGGCCCACCTGTAGATTTTCTGTTCAAGTCTGTATTTGAATGACTATTCCTATGTTATAACATGTGGGTTTTTTTTATTAATTTTATTAATTTTTTTATGAACATATAATGTATTTTTAACCCCAGAGGTACAGGTCTGTGAATCACCAGGTTTACACACTTCACAGCACCCACCATAGCACATACCCTCCCCAATGTCCATAACCCCACCCCCTTCTCCCGAGCCCCTCCCCCTAAAACATGCGGTTTTAATAAGCGCGGGCTAAAAATGTATTTTAGGGTGTGCACCGCTGAGTCAGTGGAGTGTAAGGCTCTTGATCTCAGGGTTGTAAGTTGGAGCTTCATGTTGGGTGTGGAGACTTAAAAATAAAAAAATTAAAAGATCTTTAAAAAAATAAATAAATATGTGTTTTGTTAACAGTAAAAAGGTCAGGACGCCTGGGTGGCTCAGTCGTTGGGCGTCTGCCTTCAGCTCAGGTCATGATCCCAAGGTCCTCAGATTGGGCCCTGTGTCGGGCTCCCTTCTTGGTGAGGAGTCAGCTTCTCCCTCTCCCACTCCCCCTGCTTGTGTTCCCTCTCTGGCTGTCTCTCTCTCTTTCAAATAAAATCTTTAAAATAAATAAATAAACAAACATCTTTTTAATTAACTTTTGAAGAACCAAGTGATCATTAATTAATGATTAACTACTGATTGGTGATTAAACTGAATATGGGATTAAAATATGAATATTTTTATAACATTATATATTATTTTCAGGTTCAGGCAGTACATTCCTCTCTAATCAAGTCTGTTATCTCTCTGCAAAGTTTCTTGTTTACTTTTTAAAAATTAATTAATTCACTTATTTATTTGTCAGAGAGAAAGCACACAAGCAGGGGGAATGGCAGGGAGAGGCAGAGGGAGAAGCAGGCTTTCTGCTGAGCGGGGAGCCTGATGGGGGACTAGATCCTAGGACCCTGGGATCATGACCTGAGCCCGAGGCAGACGTTTAACCGACTGAGCCACCCAGGTGCCCCTCACTTTGCTTACTTTAAAATCTATGTGCTAGGGGCACCTGGGTGGCTCAGTTAAGCATCCAACTCTTGATTTCAGCTCAGGTCTTGATTTCCTGGGTCTCAGGATCAACCCCCCTGCTGGTGCTGGGCTCTCTCCTCAGCAGCGGGGGAGGGGGGGGGGGGATCAGCTTGGGATCCTCTCTCCCTCTCCCTCTGCCCCTCCTGCTCATTCTCTACCTCTCTCAAATAAATAAATAATTTTTTTTCCTTTTTTTTTTAAGATTTTATTTATTTGACACAAAGAGAGAGAGAGGTCACAAGTAGGCAGAGAGGCAGGCAGAGAGAGGGTTAAGCGGGCTCCCCACTGAGCAGAGAGCCCAGGGCCTCAATCCCAGGACCCCAAGATCATGACCTAAGCCGAAGGCAGAGGCTTAACCCACTGAGTCACCCAGGCACCCAATAAATAAATCTTTTAAAAAATATTTTTTTAATCTAGGTCCCACAACTTTTTTGTTAAATTCATTCCAAGATACTTCATATTTATTATTGTTACTGCAAATATATTTTTCATTAATTTAATGAAACTGCGGTAGGGAGAATAGGTATTGTGTTTGTATATTTCTCTTATAACCACCTTTTACTGAAAACCAGCTTATCCTAACGTTTTTTGGCTTTGTAGGCCGCGTGTGTGTGTGTGTGTGTGTGTGTGTGCGCGCGCGCGTGTGCATGCACGCGCATGCATGCATTTGTGTGTCCAAAGCAGGATTTGATTTAGGAACTTCTACGTACTTCTCGCTCTCCTGGCAAGACTGCTGTCAGCATTTTCCCTCACTTTCAGTATTTTTTTTTTAAGATTTTATTTATTCATTTAACAGACAGAGATCACAAGTAGGCAGAGAGGCAGACAGAGAGAGAGGAGGAAGCAGGCTACCCGCTGAGCAGAGAGCCCGATGCGGGCCTTGATTCCAGGACCCTGAGATCGTGACCTGAGCCGAAGGTAGAGGCTTTAATCCACTGAGCCACCCAGGTACCCCACCACCTTCAGGTGCAGGGAGGGTGGAGCGGGCACAGGCTTTGGGGTCAGCGGGCTTTCCTGCTTGCTAGCTAGGTGGCCTTGACTGGTCACATGGACGGCTCTGAGCTTCAGGTCCCCCATCTGGGAAGGTAATATTCTCTACCCCCTGAAGGTCCTTTGGGATCAAGTGAACTAAAGTGCTGAAGAACCCGGCGCAGTGCCTGGCACGTGGTGGGGCCTGATTATCAATACCTTGGTGCCAAGGGCGTTGATGTTTGCGCGTTTTGTCTGAGCCTTTGGGCAGAAGGTAACGGGCGCGGCAACGCCATCTGGCGGCCATTCCGCTTTGCTACACCAAAGCCCACTTCAGGGGAACCAACAGAATGAGAGTCAAGACCAAAGAAGTACCACCTCCCAGGCTTTCCACCTGCCAGTAAAACGCAACTAAGCACAGTGAAGGGAAACGCAGACAAAGCCCAGCAATCTCGCTGAACTGAAGCGACACAGACTGAAGTCTGGAGAGGCCAAGAATGGACAGGTCTGAGCTGGCAGGCAGAGGGAAGCAGGGACAGGGCTCTGGAACTCTGCATAGGGTCCCTGGAGTCTTTGACCAAATACCGGTTTGTACCTGCACATGGAGAAACTGCACTGGGCCTGACAAATATGCCTTCCCGGAAAAGAAGAATTACTGCAGAGCCAGGAGCTGAACAGTCCCCCAAACTGGTAAGAACTAGGAATTGTTTGAGCTCCTACCGCCAAAGTAGGCGGGAGACCGCACTGAATGCGTAAAGGTTCAGTGGAGATCCAGATGGGCCACACCTTAAAAGCGGAGTTAAATTAGCCAGAGAGAGAAGACTTACTCCAGACTGATCTTGTAAGAGCTTAAAAACAAGTCTCAAAAAGATCAAAGCAAGGGCACCTGGCTGGCTCAGTGAGAAGAGCATGTGACTCTTGATCTCAGGGTCATGAGTTCAAGACCCACACTGGGTGTAGAGATGACTCAAATAAAAATTTAAAAACTTAAGAAAAACAAATTTTAAAAAATCAGCGTGATTTTCAGGTAAATAAACTGTCCTCCAAAATCCAGCACCAAAAACACACATCTCACACTGCCCGGCATCCAATAAAAAATTACTTGCCATAGGAATAAGATGTAAAAGGTGAGCTTTTACCTTTTGGTTACCTTTTGGTTGGCTCAGTCAGTATAACACACAGCTCTTGATCTCAAGGTTGTGAGTCCAGGCCCCACCTTGGGTGTGGAGCCTACTTAAAAAAAAACAAATAAACAAAAACAAAAACCTGACCTTTAGCTTGGAAAAAATCAGACACTCTAAACTGACACAGAAATGAAAAAGATGATAGAATTTCTCAAATTTCCATTTTAAAATAACTTCCAACTAACAGTCCTTGATAGAACTTGGAAATAGGGTCTTACCCTATTTCTACCTCTTACCCCTCTTAGTAAACTGTTTCCACCAGCAATTCGCTGCTGACAGCTCCCCCCATCAGTGGACAAGCAGCCACAGCGACCTTAGTGCCTGGCGACATGGGGACTCCACGCTTGACACACCAGGCCCCACTCACTGCCCGACATTGTGCTTAAGTCCAAATTTCCATTTCAGGAGCAATGTCACCTCCTATGGGTAGTCCTCCCTGACCTCCCAGGTCAAGTCCCCTATAATATTTTCTCATTGTCCTACTTTTCATCCTGACCATGTATCACAGTGAACGTACAATTATGTGAACATTTTCTCAGTACCTGTCTCCACCATTTATGCTCTGAGCCCCAGAACCCAAGACCAGTGTGCCTCTTTTCATGATTTATTCTTAACAGAGGTATTTTTCTAAAGTGTCACTACTCAAACTCTTCAGGTCATGATCCGTAATATTGCGAGGATCATCTTTATAGATGAGAGAGACCGTTGTCCCCAGACGTAAGAGGGGAGTGTTGCCATAGGAGCTCTTTAAAGCCCATTTCAAGCTTGAAAGTCTATAATTTTTGACATTAAGCAGTTTTTTCTCTCCTTTTAAAATTTCAGTTTTATGGAGGCATAATTGACATTTAGAATTGTAATACATTCCTGGGGCACCTAGGGGGCTCAGCCTGTTAAGCCCCTGACTCTTTTTTTTTTTTTTTTTTTTTTATTTATTTGACAGAGAGCTAGAGAGAGAGCACAAGTCAGCAGAGCGGCAGACAGAGTCTGGAGAGAGAGAAGCAGGCTCTCTTCTGAGCAGGGAGCCCAATGTGGGGCTCCATCCCAGGACCCTGGAATCATGACCCGAGCCGAAGGCAGCCACTTAACCAACTGAGCCACCCAGGCACCCCGAGCCTCAGACTCTTGATTTTGGCTCAGGTCAGGATCTCAGGGTCCTTGGATGGCGCCCCAGGCTGGTTCTCCCTTTCCCTCTCCCCCTGCCCCTCCCCCACACTTGGGCTCTCTCTTTCTCTTTCAAATAAATAAATAAGTAAATAAAATATTTGTTAAAAATATTTAAATCTTTTAATCTTTTTGATCTTTTTTTAATGTTAAAAATATAAAATAAAATAAATAAAATCATTAAAAAATAGGAAGATATTTCAAGGGTACATCATGATGATTTGACATACATACACCTTTTTATAGAACTCCCCATCTAGTTAATTAACACATCCATCGCCTCACAGAAGTATTACTCATTTTGTGTGTGAGAACATATAAGTTCTACTGTTGGCGAATTTCAGGGACAGTATTTAACCATCCAATTTCTGGTCTGGTTGGGTGCGGGGACGCGGTCATTCTTCGCCGTTGCCACTAGGCGGCACTGCCAGCTTTAAATTCCCGGCGGGGCGCGAGGTTTGAAATACTCTCCAGTTTAAACCCACGCTCGGGTTTGTCCCCCCGCAGAAGAGAGAATCGCTAACTGAAGGCAGGTCAGACCGCCGCCTCCTGCAGTCGGGGCCCCCGGGGTTGTCGAAGTCCACATTCTTTCTCACCTGGAATGGCGGTGAGAGGGGGCCCCTCGCTGTCCCCGCTCCTTACCTCAAGGCAGGTGCAGACTCAGCTGCGCTCGCCGGTGGGAGGATCCCCAAGTTCTGTGAGCAAACAGGGAGAGAACTCCAGTGCGCCAGATCTCCCCATTATCGGGGGGCCGGGCAAGGAACGCGTTTTATTCTTGACATTGTTAATCAAGAAGATATAAGTTCAAGGGCGCCTGGCTGGCTGAGTCCAGAGAGCATGTCATTCATATGTGTGTGTGTGTGTGTGTGTGTGTGTGTGTGTGTGTGTGTGTTTCCATGTATTTACATGTATATGTATATACATATATATTCAGATATTTTTTCTTTTTTTTAAATTTAAGGCAAAACAAATTTTTAAGGCAACCACCAATGAATAACATTACAGTGTTATTATACAGGAAAAAGAAAAACAAAGAAAAACAAAAAAACTGCTTGACTTTATTTTTTATTTATTTATTTTTTTTTAAGAAATAGTAAAATGTTGGGCACCTGGGTGGCTCAGTTGGTTAAGCCACTGCTTTCGGCTCAGGTCATGATCCTGGAGTCCCGGAATTGAGTCCCGCATCGGCCTCCCAGCTCCATGGGGAGTCTGCTTCTCCTTCTGACCTTCTCCCCTCATGCTCTCTCTCACTGTCTCTCTCTCAAATAAATAAATAAAATCTTTAAAAAAAAAAAGAAATAGTAAAATGTTTATTCAGGCATGCTCAAAATGAAAGAATATGGTAGTTCAGCTGACTGGTTTCATTACTTCCTAGTAGAGGATGATTTCAAAAAACAATATGGCAGTTGTTAATGTATCTGGAGGTATATTAACCATTCAACATTTGAGATAAATACCTCTGATTGTTAAACATATTGTATGGACATACCACTTGAGTTTTCATAACAAAAGAGAGAAAGAGAGGGAAGGAAAAACCAGAGGAAAAAAGCATAAAATACAGTGATTAAGTAACTTCAGACATATTCATCAGAGTGATGGATCACACACCCGTACCCCTGAAACGAGTAATTCATTATATGTCAATAAAGTAAAAACAAAAATGACCAAGAAAACCCCACCATATTCATTATCATAACGCACTTGGATAGGGTGTTTTTTGTTGTTGTTTTTTTTTTTAAGATTTTATTTATTTATTTGAGAGAGAGAGAGTGAAAGAGCATGAGAGGGGGAAGGTCAGAGGGCGAAGCAGACTCCCTGTGGGGCTGGGAGGCCAATTCGGGACTCAATTCCGGGACTCCAGGATCATGACCTGAGCCGAAAGCAGTGGCTTAACCAACTGAGCCACCCAGGCATCCCCCATTTGGATAGGTTTAACTTCTGTTACAAGACAGAGATTTTTAAAAGGATTTCATTTATTTATTTGACAGAGAGAGAGAGCACAAGCAAGGGGAGCAGCAGGCAGAGAGAAAAAAGCAGGGCTTCCCCCAGAGCAAGGAACCCTATGCAGGGCTCGATCCCAGAACGCTGGGAACATGACCTGAGCCGAAGGCAGACACTTAACCGATTAAGCCATCCAGGCTCCCCAAAGATTTTTTTTTTAAAGCATGAGAATCAGGGCGCCTGGGTGGCTCAGTGGGTTAAAGCCTCTGCCTTTGGCTCAGGTCATGGTCTCAGGGTCCTGGGATTGAGACCTGCATTGGGCTCTCTGCCCAGCAGGGAGCCTGCTTCCTACTCTCTGCCTGCCTGCCTCTCTGCCTACTTGTGATCTCTGTCTGTCAAGTAAATAAATAAAATCTTTTTGAAAAAAAATAAAGCATGAGAATCATAAAGGATCTTAAAATGAAAACAAAGTTAAACATGTCATAGTTGAACATACTATGATCAGGGAAGGCAAGGTTGAGTGAAATATAAAACTCCAGTCCAGTTATCCATTAATTCCTTCTTTCCTTCATCACTATTATTTTTTCTTTTTTTTAAGATTTTATTTATTTATTTGACAGACAGAGATCACAAGTAGGCAGAGAGAAAGGAGGAAGCAGGCTCCCTGCTGAGCAGAGAGCCTTGTGTGGGGCTCAATCCCAGGACCCTGGGATCATGACCCAAGCCGAAGGCAGAGGCTTTAACCCACTGAGCCACCCAGGCGCCCCATTTTTTTTTAATCTTTTTAATGCCAAGTGTTTCTGGAATGGTCTTGGGGACCAAGGATCCAGAGATGGATTGACTAACCGCCACCCCCCCCCCAGAACCTCCCAGAGTTAGTCATGAACACAGAGGCGACATCCACGGGGATGGGTGTTAAACCTATGGGCAGCTGAGGAGGGAGGCTGGTTTCTCCTCATTCATCCAGGTCATGCCCACCCTCTTCCATGTCCCCCCGGGGGCCTCCTGCTCCTTCCCCTTCACGCTGTGCGTCTCCCTTGATGTGAGATCCACCTGTCCCTCAAGATTCTCCCAGTGAGCACCGAAGAAGTATCTACAGGTACCTGGCCAGGTGAGGGGTGGGTGAGAGCCCTCCAGGTCCACTTTATCTGAGAAGAGAATAAGGACCAAGCTTGTTGCAGTCCCTTCTCATCGTCTGCTCAGCTCCCTCTAGGATGCTGCGATTGGGGGGTTGGGGAAGCGCCCAAGATGGCTTCCGTCTCCAGACCCTTACTTCCCTAAAGGTGGGGGGCAATGGCTCAGGGCAGAGCAGCCCCATCACATGCCAAGAGGGGATATTCCATCCCTGTGGAGTACTTCTCCAACGCCCCGGGGTCAGGGAAATGGGGGCAATTCGGACAGAAGCTTGTTTGTGTATCCTGCTACTCACTGCTGGCCACAGGACACTCGCTCAACCAGACTGAGGCTCCAGGGGAGGCTGCTTGCTGCCCACCAGCTCTGGGTGGTGAGTAAGTGCGGAAGTGTGCGTGGGGTGGGGGTAGGGGGCTGCTAGCAGGAGGAGGATGTCCTTCCTCACCCGAAGATCCAGACCTAGGAACGGCAGGGTGCTGGAAATGGATGCAGGCCAAAATCCAAAGGCCACTGGGGCTGCCCTGAGGAGATCAGCAGAAGGAGGGCTGGGGATCTCTGGATCCGCAGGATGAGGGTAGATAGGCCAGGGAGGAGGGCGCCTTCTCTGACGTCTCAGGAACGTCATTTCTCCTGGGCTCTGCTCACATGGGTACTGTTTATAGGAAGGCAGGGAGTGCCGGAAGCTGGCCTCCTGTCAGTCTGGCCGGCCTTGATCCATGGACCCTGAGGTCTGTGCTCTGCCAGGGGACTCCCCAGATGTGTAGGGTAGAGCATTTGACGCTTGATCTCAAGGCTGTGAGTTCTAGCCCCATGCTAGATCTTAAAGGGTGCCTGGGTGACTCTGTCGGTTAAGCGTCCGACTCGTGGTTTCAGCTCAGGTCATGATTTCAGTGTCCTAAGATCTGGCCCCGTGGGGGGCTCCATGCTCAGTGGGGAGTCTGCTTGAGATTCCCTGTCCCTTTTTCTCTGCCCAACCCCCCCCCGGTTGCTTTCTCTCAAATAAGTAAAATTTTTTTTTTTTTAATAAAAATAATTTGGGGTGTCTGGATGGCTCAGTGGGCTAAAGCCTCTGCCTTCAGCTCAGGTCATGATCCCAGGGTCCTAGGATCGAGCCCCACATCGGGCTCTCTGCTAGGTAGGGAGCCTGCTTCCCCATCTCTCTCTCTCTGCCTGCCTCTCTGCCTGCCTGTGATCTCTCTGTCAAATAAATGAAATCTTAAAAAAAATAAATAAATAAAAATAAAGAGTTAAACTAAAGTTTAAAAAATGAAATCTAGCATTTTCTTCAACTATGTACATCAGCAACCTAGCATGATTTGTACCCCATTGAATCATTGTAGGTATCTTGAAATACTGTTTACATTATTCTCTTGAAAATACCGACATTATTAGACCCACTGTTATTGCATTAACCAAGAAGCACCACATAGTATCCATTTTCGGATATTTTGATCGTTGTGTTTCAATAAAATTGGTTTTCTTTGTAGTCCTCTGGGTTTTGTTTTTTGCATTTAAAAAGTGTTCTAGAGGGACACCTGGGTGGCTCAGTTGGTTGGGCGACTGCCTTCGGCTCAGGTCATGATCCCGGAGACCTGGGATCGAGTCCCGCATCGGGCTCCCGGCTCTGCGGGGAGTCTGCTTCTCCCTCTGACCTTCTCCTCGCTCATGCTCTCTCGCTGCCTCTCTCTCAAATAAATAAATAAAATCTTAAAAAAAAAAAAAGTGTTCTAGAATAGGGCATCTGGGTGGCTCAGTCAGTTGAGTTTCCAACTCTTGGTCTCAGTTCAGGTCTTAATCTCAGGATCATGAGTTTGAGCCCCACATTGGGTGCAGAGCCTACTTAAAATAATAATAATAATAATAATAATAATAATAATATTCTAGAAGAAGGGTGCCTGGGTGGCTCACTCACTAAGCATCTGCCTTTGGCTCGGGTCACGATCCCAGGGTCCTGGGATCAAGCCCCACATCAGGCTCTCTCCTCAGCAAGAAGCCTCCTTCTCCCTCTCCCACTCCCCCTGCTTGTGTTTCCTCTCTTGCTGTCTCTCTCTCTGTCAAATGAATAAATAAAATCTTAAAATATATATATGTGTGTGTGTGTGTGTGTGTGTGTGTGTGTGTGTATTCTAAAAGAGTCCATAGGTAAACATGCCAGCAAGGTCAAGGCAAGAGGAAGATCAAGTGGCCCCAATTTCCATCTTCTTTCATTGTTTCTGTGTCCCTGAGAATCCACCTGCAGATTGCAGGACCCAGCTGACATCCCCAGTCAGACCCAAAGGGAGGAAGCTCCAGACCCCATCCATAGGGATGAGGAAATTAGAATGAGACGTGCCCCACCCCTTGCCCACTGGGTCTCCGGGGTCCCTTGACCCCACAGGCACGCTGGGAGGGAAATCTATCTGAGAAAATGACAGTCTTGGTGAGCCGGTCCAAAGCCCTAAATCCTGGGAGAGGACACCAGCTCTGCACTCTGGTCCGCAGTGGCACCCTGGGAGGGGCTGCCCACCCACTAAGTCCCAGGTATTACCTTTGTGATAAGACCTTCCATAGCTCGAGGGCTCCAGCCCAGGGCTGGGCGCTGTGTGGCAGTGGGTTGGGATAATGGCAGAGAGCCCACGATGTCCAGAGTCTCTCCCAGCGATGCACCAGCCAGATGGAACCCTTCCGAGGCTGACTCTTGGGCAGAGCAGTTCTGCCTGTCCTCCCAAGCTTCAGAGATTCCAAGAACGGAATCTGAAACCCCTGAGACAAGAACTGGCCCAGTGACGTGCTGCCAGCAGGAAGTCTTTCCTGGGGAGACTTCCGGGGAGAGGCCAGGTGGGAGGCCTACACACCCTGAGGGTCCCAGCGACCTCCCAGCCAGGTGACTCAGAAACCCACCTGCCAGGGGGCTACCGGTGACGTCCAACAGGGGGCAGCCTTGTGAGACTTGCCGCAGGCCAGCCAGCGCCCAGGGGTCCAAGGGAGCAAGTGGCCAGCAGGGGGCGGTGTCCAGCATAGAACCGGCCGACCCGGCCCTTTACCTGCCGGACGCAAAGGGTGGAAAACTTACGCCAGGTCGGAGACCCGTTGTCAGAGTCTGTGCATTTCAGCTCCACTTCCTCCCCATCTCTGAGTGACGCCCAGTCTGCTGGGCTTGGAGCGCCACCCGGGCACCAAATTGCTCCCTCTTTTGCATATTTTACTGACACCAAAACATGCACCAGCTTCAAAAAAAACAACAATAAGGGGGCGCCTGGGAGGCTCAGTGGGTTAAAGCCTCTGCCTTCTGCTCGGGTCATGATCCCAGGGTCTTAGGATCGAGCCCCGGATCCGGCTCTCTGCTCCACAGAGAGCCTGCTTCCTCCTCTCTCTCTCCCTGCCTGCCTCTCTTGCCTACTTGTGATCTCTGTCTGTCAAATAAATAAATAAAATCTTAAAAAAAAAAACACACCAATAAGAACATTAAAAGGCAAGCCACAGACTGGGGGAAAATATTTTCACAATATGTACATCTAGCAAAACACATGTCACCAGAAAACATAAAGTTAGAGCTTTTACAACTCTGTGATAAGATAAACAACCCAAAGTAATGGGCAAAAAGTTTGAACACCTCACCGAAAAAGATAAAGGGATGGCCAATGAAGACAAGAAAAACTGGCCACCATCATTAGTCATTAGGGAAATGCCACTTAAAACCACGAGACACCATTACTCACCCATTAGAAAGGCTACCATTTGAAAGACCAACCATGCCAAGTATCACAAAGATGTGGCCCAAATGAACCTCATGCAGGGCACCTGGGTAGCTCAGTCGGTGAAGCATCTGCCTTCGGCTCAGGTCATAATCTTGGGGTCCTGGGATCGACTCCTGCATCGAGCTCCCTGCTCATCAGGAAGTCTGCTTCTCCCTCTACCCCTTCCCCCTTCTTATGCTCTCTCTCTCTCTCTCTCTGTGTCACACTCTTTCTCAAAAAAACAAACAAAATTCTTAAAAAAAAAAAAAAAGAAACTCTCATACACTCTCTCCAGGAATATAAATACTACACCATTTTGGGAAACAGATTGGCAGTTTCTTAAAAATTGAAACACAACATTTAACTTATGTCATCCCATTCCTAGGTAATTAGAAATCATATGTCCACACGAGGGCTCCTATGCAAATTTCCATGGCAGCTTTACCAGTAACAGCCCCAAACTGAAAACAATCCCAATACTCCTTGTTTTATTCCATTAGGGTTGCTGTAACAAAATGCCAGAGACTGGGGAAGTTATAAACAAAAGAGTTTTCGATCTCACAGTCCCAGAGGCTGGGAGATCCATGGTCAAGGTGCTGGCAGGCTTGGTGTCTGGTGAGAGACTGCTTCCTGGTTCATAGACAGACATATCTTTCCTGTGTTTTCACTTGGCAGAGGTGGCAGAGGACCTCTCTGGGGTCTCCTTTAGAAGGCATTAACCCCATCCAGGAGGGCTGTATCTTCATGACCTAATCATCTCCACATACCTTCACATGGGAATTTGGGGGGGTAGGGAACAAAAGCATTCAGCCTGTAGCACCTCTCCTGAGTGATGAGTAGATAGATGGGTGTAGCCACACTATGGACTACTATTCAGCCATGAAAACGAACCAAGACCTCCAGAATGATGCACGGAACAACATGAGTGAATCTCTAAGTCATTTTGAATGGCAAAAGCCAGACAGAAAAAAGCACGTACTCTGTGCCTCCATTTATATCAAATTCTAGAACAGGCAAAATGAATGGAAAGTAGCAGAAAAAAGATCCAGATTACCAGGGGCCTGGGTACCCTCCCACCCACCATGAGGGCTCACTTCTCTGCCTTGTGTCTGCTCCCCTTGGTGGCCACATCTCCTATTTCGGCCAAGCTACCAGCTCAAGTGTCCTTCCTCCCTCCAGTGGCCTTCCCTGACCCCTCGCTGTCCAGAGGTTCCTGGGGCTCCCTACATCACAGCACTCTGCCCCATTGTGACCCTGGGCCCTGGGACAAAGGATCCCCCAACTTTTGTTGTTGAATGAGTGAATGAAAAACAAAACATCATCCTAGAGATGTGGAAACCGAGAGTAGGTCCCTTTCCCAAGTTCACCCAAATTAGCAGCTGACTTGGCCCCCTATCACCTGGTCCTGGACAATCTCCTTACCAGAGGAGAGGGCTTTTCAAGGCTGAGGAAGGGTGACGGGTGCTCAGGCCTGCAGGGATGGGCTCAAGGGTCAGGATCAGACAGCAGACACGCTAGATTTGGTCCCCCCACCCCCCACCAGCTGTGTGCCTCTGGGCCAGGCACTTTCGTTCTGTGAACCTCAGTGAAGGGGGCAAATACTGCGAACCTCAGAGCAGCGCGGGAGCGGCGTGGGGTTTGATGAAGAGCAAAAAGACAGCACTAGCCCTTTCCAAGGAGCCAAGGATCAGGGCAGAGGAATCAAATCGTTCTTTGTTGCTGTTTTTGCAATTATTCAAAATTAAACAAAATTCCCTGCAAAATTCGATAGTAGGTACAGTTGATTGATTTTCTGAATTTTATTTTATTCTTTTGCTTTTTTAGAGGAAGACATTACTCTGTCACAACCCCTCCGACTTCGCCCCCCATCTCCATATACATAGAACTAGGTGGATGGCTCTACATAGGCTTACCTGTGTAGTTACATCTAGTGGTAGTATATATTTTCACACTTTTTTTCTTACAAGGTCAAAGTTTATATCGTATATACCCACCCAAGGAACCGTGATTCTTTTCTTTCATCTTTATATTTAAGTAGATTTGGTACTCACTTCTGCTGTAGCTTCTCCACTCCCAGTCCGGTTTACTTGGATTTATCCCTGCCTGGTGCCGACTGGCAAAGAAAAGTTTTGTTTTTTCAAGAAGAGGTTATGGTGCGACATTCCCTGAGTGTCTACGTGTTGCCTGATCTTTGTAGGAATGCTTTGCTGGATGACACATTTTTTTTTAAGTGTAGTCACTTTCTTTTCCTTTAACTTTTATTGAGGTACAACACTGGTGCAGCTGTTTGCTGGGGTGGATGGAACCTCCTGGAAACCAGGGATGTGTCACATTCACAGAAGCGCTGTTCTCTCAACAGCCGAAAGGTGGGGGCACCCCAAGTGTCCATCAGGGGGAAAGTGGATCACCAGAACGTGGTATACGTGGGCAACAGAGTGTGATTCGGTAAGAAAGTGAATTCTGGCACAG
Organism: Mellivora capensis; assembly: GCA_004024625.1. Taxonomy (NCBI): domain Eukaryota; kingdom Metazoa; phylum Chordata; class Mammalia; order Carnivora; family Mustelidae; genus Mellivora; species Mellivora capensis. The sequence continues at coordinate 274,020 of PISX010000395.1, forward strand.
GCTACCGCCTGGATAAAACTTGAAGACAGGACGCTAAGTGAAATAAACCAGTCACAAAAAAAGGACAAATATGTAAGGTCCTGGTTACCTGAGGTTCCTAGAGCAGTCAGATTCATAGACACGGAGAGTATGGTGGCTGCTGGGGGCAGCGGGGGGGGGGGGGGTGTTCTTGATGGGTATAGCGTTTCCATTTTACAAGATGAGAAAGTTCTGGGATCTGTTGCATAACTATGTGAATATCCTTTTTTAAAAGATTTTATTATTTATTTCAGAGAGAGAGAGAGAGAGCATGAGCAGGGAGAGGGGCAGAGGGAGAAGCAGGCACCTTGCTGAGCAGAAAGCCTGACGAGGGACTCCATCCCAAGACCGTGGGATCACGACCTGAGCTGAAGGCAGATGCTTAACAACTGAGCCACCCAGGCACCCCGTGAGAGGATTTCTGGATTCACGTGTGGCTCTGGGGCTGGACGACCTCTGCTGGGCCAGGCAACTACAGCCTTCCTGGGTGGCACCCCAGCCCGACATTTCAGAATAGCCAGCCATCTTGTAGAGTGACTCAAGGTGGCGAGGAGTGTTCCTAGCAGGCGAGAAGGGAGCAATGTGGCCTTTTATGACCTCCTCTCAGAAGTGATGTCACATTACTTACACCATCTTCTTTCATCCACCAGTCACAAGAGCACAGCCACGGTCAAGGGGTGGGGACCTAGACCCACCTCTCAATGGGAGGAGTGTCCAGCCATTTGTGGCCTGTTTTAAAACTGCCACAAACATAAATACAAAAAAGTACACAGAGGGATGCCTGGGTGGCTCAGTTGGTTAAGCATTGGCTCAGGTCGGAGTCCTGGGGTCCTAGGAGTGAGCCCTGCTCAGTGGGGAGCCTGCTTCTCCCTCTGCTCCTCCCCTCTCCCCGCTCATGCTCTCTCTCTCTGAGACAAAGAAAATCTCTAAAATAAACAAATAAATAAAGTACACAGATCATGAGCATACTGCTTGATGAAATTTTGCTAAGCGAACTGCTTCTAGTGACCAACCAGACCAAGAAATATAACACTACCAGCAACCCAGACACCCCTCTTTGTGCCCCCTCCCAGTCACTCGCCCAACCCTCATACCTGACTTCTAACACTAAAGGTTGCTTCCGCTTCTTTCAAATTTTATATAAACATTCAGGATATATTCTTTTTTTTTTTTTTAAGAATTTATTTATTTATTTGACAGACAGAGATCACAAGCAGACAGAGAGGCAGGCAGAGAGAGAGGAGGAAGCAGGCTCCCTGCCGAGCAGAGAGCCAGATGTGGGGCTCAATCCCAGGACCCTGGGACCATGACCTGAGCCGAAGGCAGAGGCCCTAACCCACTGAGCCACCCAGGCGCCCCAGGATATATTCTTTTATGTCGGCTTCTTTCTCCTGATGTTATGTTCACAAGGAGAGTCCCCCGTGTTCTGTGTTCAAGCAATTTGTTTGAATTGCTTGTAGAATTTTATTCTAGCATGTAGAATTTTATTGCTTGAATTTGCTATGATTTATTTACCCATTTTACCATGAATGGATGTTTTCCAGTTGTTTGCAGTTTGGGGCTTTTATTAATTAAGCTGCCATTGGGCTGCCCGGCTGGCTCTGTTGGTGGAGAATGTGATTCTTAATCTCAGGGTTGTGAGTTTGAGCCCCACGTTGGGTGCAGGTATTACCTACAAATAGAATCTTTTTTTAAAATTTAGAAAATTTAATTTAAAAAGATGAAAATTTTTTTAAAAAGCTGCTGTGAACATCATGATGGATGTCTTTGAGTATACACGTGTGCATTTCTCTTTGGTATAACCACAAGAATATACCTCATCTTGCAGACACAATCATTAAAATTCATTTTCTTTTTTTTTTTTTAAGATTTTAATTTATTTATTTGACAGACAGAGATTACAAGTAGGCAAGAGAAGCAGGCAGGGAGAGAGAGGAGGAAGCAGGCTCTTTGAGGAACAGAGAGCCTGATGTGGGGCTCGATCCCAGGACCCTGGGATCATGACCTGAGCCGAAAGCAGAGGCTTTAACCCACTGAGCCACCCAGGCACCCCTAAAATTCATTTTCTAATTTTCCTATTCCAAGGTAAAATAATGCATTTAGTAATTTGGGGAGTAGTAGAAAATAATGTTTAATTGTAGTTGCAAGGTAGGAGTCCCTCAGAAATTAAAATTTTTTTTAAGATTTTATTTATTTATTTGACAGAGATTACAAGTAAGCAGAGAGGCAGGCAGAGAGAGAGAAAGGGAAGAAGGCTCCATGCTGAGCAGAGAGCCCGATGCAGGACTCAATCCCAGGACCCCGAGATCATGACCTGAGCCGAAGGCAGCGACTTAATCCACTGAGCCACCCAGGAGCCCCAATTTTTTCTGTTTTAAAAGTGATCTGACTTTTAGCTCTAGAAAACCATTGTCACTTAAATATCTAATAATGATTAAAATTATTTTAAAATTAGAATTGCCAATAACTTGACCTTTGAGAGAGGTTTCTTAGAAATAAGTCCCACATTTAAACTTTTTTTTCTTTAAAACATGGTATTGGATGTTGACTTTTTTTTTTTAATTTATTTGTCAGAGAGAGAGGGAGAGAGAGCGAGCAAACAGAAGCAGACAGAGTGGCAGGCAGAGGCAGACGGAGAAGCAGGCTCCCTGCCGAGCGAGGAGCCCGATGTGGGACTCGATCCCAGGACGCTGGGATCATGAACCAAGCCGAAGGCAGCCGCTTAACCAACTGAGCCACCCAGGCGTCCCAGATGTTGACTTTTTACAGTTCTAAGCACTGTTAACAATATCTAGAAGGTGTTTTGAGAGATTAATGGAAAGTGAAACATTCTACATTTAATGCGAAATACTTCTTTTTGATTCAGAAAATAAAATCAGATTTTTGAAAGCAAAAAAAAAAAAGAATATACCTTGTCTTTAGCAACTTTTTTATTCAACATTATGTTTGTGAGTCTTTCAAATTGGTGGATATACCTGTGGTTTATCCCTTAGGTTGTTTCCATTTTTTGCCTCCTATAACAATGTGGTGTAGGGGAGAAAATATCTTCTATTCTTGGCTGGATCTCTGTAACAAAAGACAGATTAACAGGAGAAAAGCATGTACGTGTATCTACTATAAGTTTTATGTGACATGAGAGCCATCACAAGAAAATGAAGACCCAAGATTATGCTTGAACATTTTGATGCTGGATCTGGTAATGACAAAGAATAAAAGATCATGGAAAAATGGGATAAGATAAAGGGATGTGAGCTCCAGGGGAGTGAACTGGGGAAAACAAGGCTGGTTTCTTCAGATTCTTCTTGTCATCCTGGAGTTAAGGCCACTCCTTCCTCTGGGTCTATGACTTGCTTCAGGGGAAGGTCAAAAAGTTCTTCCTGCACCTTCCAATTCTTGAATTCCTTCAGTTTAAAATATTCACGGGGCCCCTGGGTGGCTCAGTCTGTTTAGAGACTGACTCTTGATTTCGGTTCTGGTCATGGCCTCAGGGTTGTGAGATCGATCCCCACATGGAGCTCTACACTCAGGGGGGAGTCCGCTTGAGAGCCTCTCTCCCCTCTCCGGTTGTGTCTCCCCTCCCCACGTGTTCTCTCTCTCAAATAAAAAAATAATACATCTTCAAAAAAATATTCAATATGCCCAGTTGCCATATTTGAGGGTAGTGTTCTTAAATTCCATCAATAGCTATAAATATTTTTAAAATTTTATTTATTTAGAGAGAGAGAGCACGATCTGGGGGGAATGGAGAGGGAGAGGGAGAGACCCAGACTCCCCATTGACATGGAGCAGACGTGGGGCTCAATCTCATGATCCTGAGATCACGACCTGAGCCGGAGGACCCTTAACCAACTAAGTCACCGGAGAGGGGAGAGACAAGAGCTATAAATATTTCAAAACATGTCTGCTTGCATTCTTACCTCTGAATCTGTGTGAATTCCTCTAAGATACATACCTACTAGTAGTAAACTGTGTGAATCTTCAAATGGTGGTGGGAATTTACACTCTTGGCCAGTGGTGTATGAGAGTACTCATTGCCCACATCCAGCCAAGCTAAGTTTTGGCCAATCTTTTTTTCTTTTTCTTTTTTTTTTAAAGGCTCCACACTCAATGTGGGGGTTGAACTCACGACCCTGAGATCAAGAGTCTCATGCTCCACCAACCAAGCCACCCTGCACCCCTTGTCTGATCTTTTCATTGCTAATTGCTAATTGCTAATTGCTTTTAATTGCTAATCCAATGAGTAGGCAATGTTCTTCCATTGTGGTTGTAGTTTGCATTTTATTTCCCTGATTAGCAGCAAATCAGAGCATCCATCCACATTTATCAACGGTTCAGACTGTCTTTCCTGTGAACTGCCTGTCCATCCCAATGTCTGTACTTTACGTTAACAAACGTGAGCCCAGGCGATGGAATGTTACGCACCTGCCAGTTCCTTAAGCCTTTTTTACTGGATGTTAAGAAGGCTCCATGCAGGGACTCCTGGGTGGCTCAGTGGGTTAAACATCTGCCTTTGGCTCAGGTCATGATCCCAGGGTCCTGGGATCAAGTCCCATATCAGGATCCTTGTTCAGCGGGGAGTCTGCTTCTCCCTCTGCCTCTGCTTCTCCCCCCTGCTCATTCTCTTGTTCACTCTCTCAAATAAATAAATTTAAAAAAAAAAAGGAATGCTCAGTGCAAGGATGTGGAGCAATTGGAAACCCCTTATGTTGCTGGGAGGAAGGTCAAAGATGCTGCCACTACAAAAGATACTTGGGCTCTTTCTCAAAATGTAATGCAGAATTATCATATGGCCCAGCAATTCCAGTTCTAAGGCACATGGTACATGCGTGCTCCCAGCAGCATTACCCCTGATAACTAGGGAAAGGGAACAACTCAAACAGACGGAGACAGAGACGCAAACATGGGTCCCTCCACACACAGGGATAGTATTCGGCCATAAAAAGGAATAAAGTGCTGACACCTGCTACAATTTGAATGAGCCTGGGGAAAGTGATGGAAAGTGAAAGAAGCCAGACGCAAAGGGCCCTAAATAGTGTATGCTTGTTTTTATGTGAAATACTCAGAACATGCAAATCGGTGGAGACAGAAAGCAGATTGGTGTTACCAGGAGCTGGGAGGAGGGGGCTATAGGGAGCTATGACTTAGTGGGCACAAGGTGTTCCTAAATGTTGCCTTAATCTTAAAAACCATACTGTTCAGAGGTATCCACCAATATGACATCAAAAGGGTCTCTGTCCCGATGTGGCTAGTACAAGTCTTTTCCGTTACTTGTATCTTGATCAATAACCAAAGCTTGACTTAGGGATAACCTGTATCTGGAGTGTGATGTTAATTCAATACCCGCTAAGGGCTTTACGTGCAATCAGTCATCACAACATCCTCGTGTGTCTGGTGGGTAGTATTACCTCTGCTGTACATACGAGAAAACAGAATCTCAGAGAGGTTAAGTAAGTTACTCAAAGCTACACAGCCTCTGAGTGACAGAGCCAGGGTTTATGCCACTGCCTTCCCCCTCCCACCTCTGTCCTGGTGACTGTGGGCTCCTGGTTCTGTGTCTAAAGGGAAGAGCAAGAAATAGTTTAGTCCGTCTTACTCTGTAAAGACTGTCTGAGAACTTGGGGGGATTAAGGAAGTATAATGTCCCCAAACTTCTTAAGTTTTGTTTATTTATTTGGGGAGGGGATGAAGCAGAAGGAGAATCTCTCTCATCTTTTCTTTAAGATTTATTTATTTATTTTTGGAGAGAAAGAGCCGGCATGTGAGGGTTGGGGCAGAAGGAGAAGGATAGAATCTCCAGCAGACTCCCTCCCCGCTGATCTTGGAGCATGACTCGGGGCTCGAACCCATGACCCTGAGATCATGACCTGAACTGATACTGAGAGTCAGATGACCAATGAACTGAGCCTCCCAGGTGCCCCAATATTCTCAAACTTCTTTTTTTTTTTTAATTTATTTATTTGTCAGAGAGAGAGGGAGAGAGAGAGCGAGCACAGGCAGAGGCAGAGGGAGAAGCAGGCTCCCTACCGAGCAAGGAGCCCGATGTGGGACTCAATCCCAGGATGCTGGGATCATGACCTGAGCCGAAGGCAGCCGCTTAACCAACTGAGCCACCCAGGCGTCCCAATATTCTCAAACTTCTTAAGAAATGGTCCCATCAGCAAGTTTCTGGCAATGAAGCAAACCTCTGAATCTCAGGAGTGTCCCCTCTTCCTGGGGGAGCAGCTACACCCACAACCATGAGCTTCCTGCAGCCGCTGGTGGGCCTCCAGACTGAAGCCAGTAAAGACACCCGGGAACTGGGGCTGTTGGCACACTTTGGTCTTTATTTTTGGATCTCATCCCAGAAAAGGTCTAGGATCCATGGGGCACTGGGTCAGATTTGGGTAGATCTGGGTACCTTGTGTTTTGAGGAACAGTCAAATGGCAGGGGTTCGGACCAGAGGGCTGGAGGCCAGAGATGAGGCCAGAAGGGAATGTCCCAGCCGCAGAACTTCTCCCCCAGTTGAGGGTCAGAGCCTGGGAGCAGACTGTTCCGACCTCTCAGTCCCGAGTTTTCCTAGACGGTAGCTGGCAACCACAGCTGCTACTGAGCGCTGGAAACGTGGCGGGAGGGACTGAGAGGAGCTGGAAGCATAAAACGAATTCTGAAGCCTACAGTGCTACAAAATAAAATAACGTAAAATATCTCATTAATGTCTTTTATATTGACTACATGGGTTTTGTTTTGTTTTGATTTGATTTTTTTTAAAGATTTTATTTATTTATTTGATAGACAAAGATCACAAGTAGGCAGAGAGGCAGGTGGGGGGAGGAGGGGAAGCAGGCTCCCTACTGAGCAGAGAGCCCGATGTGGGGCTCGATCTCAGGACCCTGAGATCATGACCCGAGCCGAAGGCAGAGGCTTTAACCACTGAGCGACCCAGGAGCCCCTTGTTTTGATTTTATTCGTTTGACAGAGAGAGACAGAGCGAGGGAGGGAACACAAGCAGGGGAGTGGGAGAGGGAGAAGCAGGCTTCCCGCTGAGCAGGGAGCCTGATGCAGGGCTCGATCCCAGGACCTGGGGTCATGACCTGAGCTGAAGGCAGACACCTAATGACTGAGCCACCCAGGTGCCCCTACATAGACTACAAGCTAAGAAGATAATATTTGGCAGGTATAGAGTTAAATAAAACATTGTGAAAGTTAATTGCACATGTTTTCTTAGATTTCTTAGAATGCAGCTGCTAGAAAATTTAAAATACAAAATATGCATTCTTTTTTTTTCTTTTTTTAAGATTACTTATTTATTGTCAGAGAGAGAGAGCACACAAGCAGGGGGAGCAGGGATTGAGGTAGGGCAGAGGGAGAAGCAGGCTTCTGCTGAGCAGGGAGCCCGATGTGGGACTCTATCCCCTTTGGATCATGACCTGAGCCCAAGGCAGACGCTTAACCGACTGAGCCATCCAGATGTCCCCAAAATTCACACTCTAAAATAAAAATTATGCACCGTTTCCCTTGGACAGCACTGATTTGGACCAATCCCTCTGGCCTGGGCAAGGCCCCATAAGGGAAGGCCTTGCCACCCATTCCCCCTCCTGGCAAGCCCTGGGTTGGCCTGAGGCGGGGGGTAGTGGAGAGAATCCGGAAGTCTCAGGGGATGGGACCAACAGTTGACTGACTGGGGGAGCTTTGGGAGGAAAAGGCTCCCTGTGGTGGCACCAACTCTGAAGATTGGGTGAAGATGGATAGGGAGAAGATGGGGGAGGGGGCGGGGATTATCTCTTGACAGTCCCTGCCAGGAATCCCTAGGCCAGTGAGGGAGGGCCCAACCTTGTAGGATTCATTTTCACCCACTCTTAGTTCTTTGTTGCTTCTATCAGGTGAGAAATAGGGAAGTGAACATTTTCTCTGTTAGCAGCTTTCACCATCTGGAGTCTCTTTGTCCTCTGAACAGAATGCTGGTGCCACCCAGGGAACCTGAGTCTGAGCTCATTGCCCCCTGGGGGGCTCCCTGATGAATCCCCAAGGCCACAGCCTTGGATGCCTGAAGCCTAAGGGGCCTAGGGACCAGGCATCACGGTTGGGGCCTCTGGGTCTGGCCTGGGGCTTGGAGTCAGATTTTAAAATCTCCCCAGATTTGGCTCCCTAGTTCTCTGCTAGGAATTTCTTTTGCCACAATGCCAGCCGGTGGTCTTCCAGGACCTGGTCAGGGGGTCCTGTGGAGGAGAGGTGTGGTTAGGGATTCCAAGAGAAAGGGAAGAAAACCCATTTAGGTAGTGCCTGTGGGCTTTCCACTGGGGACAATGCAGCCAGCCTAGGGACAGATTGGAGTCACTTTCAGGATTTTCCAAACAAAAACAAAGACCTGAAACTTGCTCTTGGCTTGATGTCCCTGGAGAAAAGGCAGAAGTAATTGAGAGTCTTTGGGAAACCTCTCTAAGGTAAGAGTTAGAAGAAAGAAGTTGGGGTGCTGACATCCAGGGAGAAATTCCTCCACCTGAGTTATGTTCTTTTTTTTTTTTAATGTTACGTTAGTCACCATACAGTACATCATTAGTTTTTGATGTAGTGTTCCATGATTCGTTGTTTGTGTAACACCCAGTCCATGCAATCTGTGCCCTCCTTAGTACCCATCACCAGGCTAACCCATTCCCCCACTCCCTCCCCTCTAAAACCCTCAGTTTGTTTCTCCGAGTCTGTAGTCTCTCATGGTTCATCTCCCCCTACGATTTCCACCACTTCATTTTCCCTTCCTCCTCCATGCTATTGCTTATGCTCCACAAGTAAATGAAACCATATGATAATTGACTTTCTCTTCTTGACTTATTTCACTCAGCATAATCTCCTCCAGTTCCATCCATGTCGATGCAAAAGTTGGGTATTCGTCCTTTTTGATGGCTGAGTAATATTCCATTCTGTGTATGGACCACATCTTTATCCATTCATCTGTTGAAGGGCATCTTAGCTCTTTCCACAGTTTGGCTATTGTGGACATTGCTGCTATGAACATTGGGGTGCAGGTGCCCCTTCTTTTCACTACATCTGTATCTTTGGGGTAAATACCCAGTACTGTAATTGCAGAGTCATGGGGTGGCTCTATTTTTACTTTTTGAGGAATCTCCACACTGTTTTCCAAAGTGGCTGCACCAGATTGCATTCCCACCAACAGTGTAAAAGGGTTCCCCCTTCTCCACATCCTCGCCAACATTTGCTGTTTCCTGCCTTGTCAATTTTGGCCATTCTAACTGGTGTAAGGTGGATCTCAATGCGGTTTTGATTTGAATCTCCCTGACGGCTAATGATGATGAACACTGTTTCATGTGTCTGTTAGCTATTTGTATATGTCTTCTTTGGAGAAGTGTCTGTTCATGTCTTCTGCCCATTTTTTGATATGATTATCTGTTTTTTGAGTGTTGGGTTTGAGAAGTTCTTTATAGATCTTGGATACCAGCCCTTTGTCTGCATTGTCGTTTGTGAATATCTTCTCCCGTTCCGTGGGTTGCCTCTTTGTTTTGTTGACTGTTTCCTTTGCTGTGCAGAAGCTTTTGATCTTGATGAAGCCCCCAAAGTTCATTTTCACTTTTGTTTCCCTTGCCTTTGGAACTGTGTCCTGAAAGAAGTTACTGTGTCTGAGGTCAAAGAGGTTACTGCCTATGTTCTCCTCTACGATTTTGATGGATTCCTGCCTCCCATTGAGGTCTTTCATCCATTTTGAGTTTATCTTCACCTCCCTCCACCCCCGTCATTTGTTTGTTTGAGTTGTTTACATTCTGAGCACTCTACACACTTTCTGCAGGTCCATATTTCCATGTACCTCCTAGAAGAGACTCCTCCTGACCATTTTGTAGTGGGGGGACAAGGGGGCAAGAGTGCCTGACTCCAGGGGTCCTAAAAGACCAGGTTCAGCCACTCGCCACTGAGAAAATCCAAAGGCAGAGGGACAGGCATTGGTGAAGCAAGAAAGGAATTATTTCAGTGAGGCCAACACCAGTAAGACATCAGCCTAGCGGCTCAAAGATGGTCTCCGAAGTACCGAACATACTTCCAGGTTTATATGAGGAAAATGTGGGCCAGAGGTCAGAGAGTACGTGCAGGTGGGCAGTGAAGGGCAAATCCATCATTGCCTTGGGGTCAGTCCTGCAGGGTCTTCCTAGCTCAGGGATGTCCTTATTGCCTGAGGGGGTAGTTTTGGTGCCTGTCAGGGTACCCTTTGCCCCCAGGGTCTTTTTTTTTTGAGAGAGACAGCGAGAGAGAGCATGAGCGAGGAGAAGATCAGAGGGAGAAGCAGACTCCCCGTGGAGCTGGGAGGCCGATGCGGGACTTGATTCTGGGACTCCAGGATCATGACCTGAGCTGAATGCAGTCACCTAACCAACTGAGCCACCCAGGCGCCCTGCCCGCAGGGTCCTTTACCTGAGTTAAGAGAGAAGCTGGAAAGAAGGTTTCTCATTTAGAAGTTCAAGATCGGGTTGCTTGGATGGTTCAGTGGGTTAAGCCACTGCCTTTGGTTCAGGTCATATCTCAGGGTCCTGGGATGGAGTCCTGCATCGGGAGTCTCTGCTCAGCAGGAAACCTGCTTCCTCTCTCTCTCTGCCTATTTGTGATCTCTCTCTGTCAAATAAATAAATTGTTTTAAAAAAGAAAGAAAGTTTGAGATCAAAATGGAGGTAGTTCAAGTCCTCTTTCATTTACCTAAAGTTGCAACCTATTTCCCACCTATATCTTACACTTGGCTCTGTTTTATTTCTGCCTTGGTCCTTATCATCACCTAATACACCATTTGCTTTCATTTATTTTGTTGACTGCCTGCCCCTGCCCCCCATGTAGGCCCTGAGGGCAGGGACCTTGCTATCTTTTGGGTGTTGAAGGATTTCTTTTCCTTCCTTCCTGGTCACGCCTCTTGGAAGAATGATGAGGTCGACCAGATGAAGAGTGGTGTAGCAAAGCAAGGCTTATGGAGAGTTTAGTAAGGCTTATTGAGCGGTCGTACCAAGCTCCTGAACAGGGAGGGACCTGAGAGGAGTCGCTGAGCAGCCGGCTGGCCACTGGAGTTTCTGAGTCTAGGGGTTTGGGGTTTTTATGGGCTTGTTGTAGGGCTGTTTTAACCTGATTAACCCTCCACATGCCGGTCATCCAATCAGGTTTTTGTCATCAACCTATCATGTGCGAAAGGGTGGAGGGCACCTTCCAGGGTAGGGGCAGGCGGGGCTTGTCCCTGCAGGCCTTTCTCCCATGTATGCTTCGTCATAGGGAACAGCCCAAAACACCTCCTTTAGGACCTGGCCCTGAGTTCAGATTAGTTGAACCAAAGACGTTTTTTCATTTTTAACCCAGATGCTGCAAAGGAGGTGAGTCCACAGCCCCTCTCACTGCGGTAGTGTGTGGACAGCGGAGGGCAGAATCACCCCCCATACCCATCGATGGGGGCGAGTTGAATGCTTTCTGCTTACACAGAGTAGAATACTTGGCCGCCATTAAAAGAAATAAGGTAGATTAATACTTCTCAAAATGCTGTCCACAGACATAGAACTATTTTGGGATACTAAGACCTCATTTGCCTTTTCCAGTGTGTTGACATTTGCACCAATGGCACAAAAGCAGAGGCAGGTAAAACTGATGTCAACTTAGCCTACATCAAAGCAGTGGCCCCAAACCCTGCTAAGATCCCCCTATCCTTCACCTTCAGGCCCTCCTGTTTCTTATTTTGTTTTCCTTTCTTTTGTTTTGTTAATGTAGTTTTGAAAGAAGACTTGAACTACCTTCATTTTGAACTCAAGTGTTCTTTCTTTCATTCTTTCTATTTTTAAGATTTTGCTTTTTTATTTGAAAGAGAGAGAGAGAGACTGTGACAGAGGGAACACATGCAGGGGGAGTGGGATCCAAGGATCATGACCCCAGCCGACCAACCAGAACAAAGGCAGATGCTTAATAATGAAGGAGAATTTGGGGGCCTGGGTGGCTCAGTGGGTTAAAGCGTCTGCCTTCCGCTCAGGTCATGATCTCAGGGTCCTGGGATCGAGCCCCACAACAGGCCCTCTGTTCAACGGGGATTCTGCTTCCTCCCTTCTCTCTGCCTGCCTCTCCGCCTACTTGTGATCTCTCTCTGTGTCAAATAAATAAAATCTTTTTAAAAAATGGAGAATTTTTAATATTTAATTTTATTAGATTCTGATCCTTCAGTATATGTCTCTTTGGGGGGGATAATAATTAACATGCAGTGTTCATTAGTTTCAGGTGTACATGATTCAACACTTTTATACATTTCTCAGTACTCATCAAGGAAAGTATACCCTTGGGGTTCCTGGGTGGCTCAGTGGGGGAAGCATGAGACTTTTGATCTCAGGGTCATGAATTTGAGCCCCATATTGGATATAGGGATTAATTTTTTTTTTTACATATTACATATTTCATTTATTTGAGAGGGGGCAAGCGCATGTGAGAGCATGCATAAGCAGTGGGGATGGGCAGAGGAACAGGGAGAAGCAGACTCCCCCCTGAGCAGGGATTTGGGGCTTGATTCCATGACCCTGGGATCATGACCTGAGCCAATGGCAGCCGCTTAATCAACTAAGCCACCCAGGTGCCCCAATTAATTAATTATTAAAAATGGCTGTAAGATAAGTGTACTTTTTTTTTAAGACATTATTTATTTGAGGGGCGCTTGGGTGGCTCAGTTGGTTAAGCAGCTGCCTTCGGCTCAGGTCATTATCCCAGCGTCCTGGGATCGAGTCCCACATCGGGCTCCTTGCTCGGCGGGGAGCCTGCTTCTCCCTCTGCCTCTGCCTGCCACTCTGTCTGCCTGTGCTCACTCGCTCTCTCTCCCTCTCTCTCTGACAAATAAATAAATAAAATCTTTTTTAAAAAATTAAAAAAAAAAGACATTATTTATTTGAAAGAGGGAGCACAAGGAGAGATCATGAGCAGGAGGGGGGGCAGAGGGAGAAGTAGACTCCTTGCTGAGCAGGAAGCCCCACATGGAACTCCATCCCTGAACACTGGGATGACAACCTGAGCCCAAGGCAGATGCTGACTGACTGAGCCACCTGGGTGTCCTGATAAGCATTTTCTTAATACCCTTTATCTGTTTCACCCATCCCCCCACCCAATTCCTCTCCAGCAACCACCGGTTTGTCCTCTGTACTTAAGAGCCTGATTTTTTAAATAAAATCTTAAAAAAAAAAAAAAAAGGGTGGGGTTGCCTGGATGGCTCAGTGGGTTAAAGCCTCTGCCTTTGGCTCAGGTCATGATCCCAGGGTCCTGGGATCGAGCCCCACATCAGGCTCTCTGCTCAGCAGGGAGCCTGCTTACCCTCTCTTTCTGCCTGCCTCCCTGCCTACTTGTGATCTGTCTCTCTGTTAAATAAATAAAATCTTAAAAAAAAAAAAAAGAGCCTGATTTTTTGGTCTCTTTTTTCCCTTGTTTGCCCTTTTGTTTCTTAAATTCCACATGAGTGAAATCACTTTCTTCTGGCTACTTTATTTCACTTAGCATTTTAACTTCTAGATCCACGTTGTTGCAAATGGCAAGTTTTCATTCTTTTCTTTGGCTAAATAATATTCCATTGTATATACACACATCTTCTTTATCCATTTGTCTGTTGATGGACACTTGGGTTGCTTCCATATTTTGGCTATTGTATACAATGCTGCAATAAACATAGGGTGCAGGGGCACCTGGCTGCTCAGTCAGTGGAGCATGCAACTCTTGGTCTTGGCATTGTAAGTTCAAGCCCCACGTGGAGTACAGAGATTATTTAAAAATAAAGTCTTTTTTTTTTTTTAAGATTTTATTTATTTATTTGATAGACACACAGCGAGAGAGGGAACACAAGTAGGGGGAGTGGGAGAGGGAGAAGCAGGCTTCCTGCCAAGCAGGGAGCCCAATGTGGGGCTCGATCACAGGACCCCGGGATCACGACCCGAGCTGAAGGCAGATGCTTAACAACTGAGCCACAAAAACAAAAACAAAATCAACCAAACAAAAAACATAGGGGTACTTAAATCTTTTTTAATCAGAGTTTTCATTTTCTTTGGGTAAATACTCAGTAGTGGAATTACTGAATCATATGGTATTTCTGTTTTTAATTTTTTTTTAGGATTTTTTTTTTAAGTAATCTTTACACCCAATGTGGGGCTCGAAACTATAGCCCTGAGATCAAGAGTCACATGCTGTAACAACTAAGCCAGGCCAGGTGCCCCCATTTTTATTTTATTTTTAAAAAGATTTTATTTATTTACTTATTTATTTGAGAGAGAGAGAGAGAGAGAGAGAGCAAGCATGCGAAGCAGCAGGCAGAGGGAGAAGTAGGCTCCCTGTGCGGGGCTCAATCCCACCGGGGCCACAGACTAGCCCAGGCCAACCAGGTGGCCAGAGCAGAACCCAGGCGGGGGCCGACCGGTGTTTGCAGGCTTGGCTGATGTCACAGCCGCCTGTATCAGCCTTCCTTAGGGAGAACGACGACTCTGATAGTTTTACCCGCTTGTCAAAAATGCTGCTTTGTTTATTTATTCTTGAGCTTCCGTTTCTCTCTTGAGTGTTTCACAGAAAAAGCTGGAGCCCCTGAAGCCACGCGGGTATCTTGCCTCTTGGGGAGCCAGAGTTTTGTCACCCTTGCTCGCTCTCTTTTCTGTTTGCTTGTTTTTAGTATTTTTAGTATGTTTTAGCAACATTTATTTTCAGTGAATGTCAGAAACTCAGCCCCCTCCCCCAAAAGAAAGAAACTAAGCTCCCCTGCGGGCGCCTCCCACTCCCGGACCTCGCGACCCGTGGGTGCCACCTCCAGCCATGGGAGCGCGCGGGTGTCACCCGGCGGCGCTCGGTTTTTCCCACCTCCAGCCTGTCCTGGGCCGCGAGCACCTCCAGTCGGGGTACATCTGTGGAACGAGAGAGGAACCGCCCGAACGGTCGTGAAACTTTCCTGCTGCCGTTTCTCTAGGGAACGCAGGGTCCCCCGGATCCCTCCGAGCGGGCGCAGGCCGCAAGGTCGGAGCTGATCAGTGGGTCCACTTCTCGTCCCGAGGCGCGGTCAGTCCGGAGTCCCGGGGAGCAGGTAACCGGGTGGGCGTCCGGCGGACGCGAGAACACCTGCGGCCTTTGGCGGGGAGGGCGGGTCCTGCAGCCGCCGCGCCTCCTTAAAGCCACCGCTCCGCCCCGCCCGCCCCCCTCTTGCGCCCGCGGTTCCACCCAACCGCCGGATTCCGGCCGCCTGGACAGAGCGTCGCAGAGCCGCGAGCCCGCTCGGAGCGCGCGGTGCAAAAGTCCCCACGTCTGGTTCTGCGTCCCCGGCTCCCCAGATCCGTCGCCATGGCCAGCCAGGAGCTGGCGCGCAAGCTGCAGCGGCGACTGCAGTGGGAGGAGGCGGAGGAGGGCCGCCCCCAGCCCGCGTCCTGTGCTTTCGCGGCGCGGGAGCCCGAACCCGAGTGCGAGCCCCCAACCTGGGCGCCCACCGCCAGCGCGGACGCCGAGCTGAGTGCGCAGCTGACCCGACGGCTGGACATCAACGAGGGCACCGCGCGGCCTCGTCGCTGCAAGGTCTTCAACCCCTACACCGAATTCCCGGAGTTCAGCCGCCGCCTCATCAAGGACCTGGAGAGCAAGTTCAAACTGTGAGCGCCCGCGACGCCCTGCGCCGTGCGCCTGGGAGGACCCTGCGCCCTGGGACCCGAGGGGGAGGGAGCGGGGAGGTGGCGATGGGCGGGTCTTTCTGGCCCCGAGTCCCCGCTCTGCTATGATGGGACAGGGTGGGATAATTTAGGAGATCCGGGGTGCCCTTAGCATTTAACCACGCCTCAGATTCTGCTGCGCCGGGAGCCCGTGCCGGTGCGGCGGTGGTGGGGTTGGGAGGGGAACCTGGCCTGGCCGGGACCCCCGACAGCAGTGGCCGCAGCTCTCCCTGACTGAGCTCATAAGTTCCCCTGAGACCCAGGCTCCCGGGTCCCGACGGCCGGTCCCGCCCCCTCCGCCCCTAGTGGCCAGAGGTGCCTGCCGCGCAACTTCTAGGAAACCGAGTCGCTCGGCGCCTCACCTGCCAGCATTAACTTTACAGCCCAAGGGAGAAATTAGCCCCATTGTTTATCTTTTCAAACAAAGGAGGAAAGTTATCCTTGGCTGCCGTGCAGGGTCTGATGTACCCACAGAGGCTGAGAACTGAGAGTTGGTCAAACTAGTTGCAAAAGATCAGGACGTTCCTGGAGCGAGTGTGTCCTGGGAGCCTCCTGGCGGCGTCGCCATATCTATTTTACCTCTTGCGTTTTGGGTAGAAGGCGCGCGTCGGAGCCCGACGTAGCCCCTGACGGCCGGCCGGACCGGGGCGCTCTCGTGTCCCGCGATGAAAGCCCCGCCGAGCCCGGGAGCTGCTGGGCGTTGGAGGCTGCATAGAGAGCTTCCAGTATTCGGCCTTGCATTCTGGGAGGTCCCTGGACCTCAGTTTCCAAATCTGTAGAGTGAGGGAGGTAATCGTCCCTGCCTTTTAAGGCCATACGGTATTTTGTACACCCTAAGCTCCTAACCGAGCTATTAATATTATTTCCAGAATTGGACCAAGACCGGAAAAATGCCTGGGGGAGCAGAGGCCTCTGGCCAGGTCATGCTTGGGGCGTTTTTTAAAAGCGTTTGGAATGTGTTTGTCCTCCCGCGTGGAGGTTCTATTTAAAGGCTCTGTGGCCAGCACTGTGTGGCCAGAACCTTGGCCCCTTCCTGAGGCTGGGCTCCTGTCCAGCCTCTGCCTCTGTGGAGGTCAGAGGAGGCTGACACCAGGAGCCTCCCTGCCTCCCCGACACCCTGATTTCCCTGGCTTCCAGGCACTGTACTGTGGTGTTCACACCTGGTGGGTCTAGTTTGGGTAATTAAGGAAGGCTGAGTTTTGGCAAATGAAAAAAAATAAAAATGGGTCTGGGGTGGAGATGGAAAAGCAGTGGGTGAATGGTTTGTGCCTTTGATTTCTTTCTCAGCAGGGCTCCTCTGGCTCCTTTGCTCCCATGTCCCAGCAGTTCCTCACAGTCCAGCTGGACTGGGGGGAGGGGATGCATCTTGGGGACCTCTGTCCTCAGGTTGCTTTGAGGTGACTTGGGCTGCTTTATTTATGCTATTGCTTTTTTTTCTGCAGAACATCTTTGAAAGGATAAGTTTATTTACGCACTGCCTAAGGGTAATACAGGGAGTCCACACAGGGTCTTTAGGGAAGGTGGCATCTGTGAGGAAACAGGGCCAAGCTAAAAGGGAAGGCAGTGTGTGGTCCGGGGTCCCAGCCTGTGTGTGGCACTATGTGTTAGCTCTCTGGAGCTGTGGTGTAAGGCAGAATTTGAGGTTGCGTTTTTGTTTTTTTAAAGATTTTATTTATTTGACAAAGAGAGACACAGGGTGAGAGATGGAACACACGCAGTGGGAGAGGGAGAGGGAGAAGCAGGCTTCCCTACGAGCAGGAGCCTGATCTGGGGCTGGATCCTAGGACCCTGGGATCATGACCCGAGCCGAAGGCAGATGCTTAACTGACTGAGCCACCCAGGCACCCCTCGAAATTGCAGTTTTTGTCACTTTTAACCAAAATCGGAATAAACAAAAAGGGAGGTTAATTGGCTCGCAGTTGGTGTCAGGTATGGTTGGACCTAGGTGCTCAGATGATGCTATCAGTGCTGTTTCTCATTTTCTTAAGCCAGCTTCCTCTCTGTGTTGTCCCCATTCTCAGGTGGCTTATTATACTGGGTGGTGGCAGGCTGGCCATAGCAGCTCCAGTAAGTCCAGAGGGCAAGAGTGACCACAGCAAAGGCTTTATTGTGTGTGTCTCTCTCTTTTTAGCGTTACTATTGTTTCTTATTGGCTCTGAACCAATTGCTGTGGCCAGGGGAATTTGTGGCTGCCATTGGCCAGGCCTGAGCCACGTGCCCCACCCCTAGCCGTAGGGGCTTGGAGGTGGGGAAGAATGGCTTTCACAGGCTCCCTCCTGGCTCTTGCTGAGGGAGGATGGTCAAGTGCTGGTTTGCTGTGAATGACCTTCATAGGTCATCTTGAACCCAGAGTGTGGGTAGGCTGAGGCCTGCTGCTTTGTTCCCCTCCGGCCATGACTGTGCTGTGCTCAGATGGGCAGCTCCTGTCATCAGGAAATGGGGTCTGAGGCCCAAGCTGGTGCCCAGAAGCCTACCTGGAAATCACCCCCCTGTGTCCAGAAGGCGGGAGAGGCAGAGCTGCCCCTCTGGTTAGAGTCGGCTAAGCCATAGCCAGAGACACAAGCGAGGCATGGGAAACAGTGTCACCTTTGGATTC